>JACBWV010000506.1:4827097-4834255 GCA_013435795.1 Chlamydomonas sp. ICE-L
TTGTCTAGTCCATGGGCCTCTTCTGCCTCGAGAGGGAGATTAGAGGGGGCTGGTACTTCAGCCAGACCCAGAGCCGTTCTGCATGGTCACAAAGGTAGAAGTGGGAGTTTGGTGAAGGAGGGGGGTGGACTGGTGGTGAGTGTGTGGGTGGTGTGTGGGTGGAGTGGATGACGGTTGGAGTGTTGTGGGGGTGGTTGTCCAGCCAGACCCAGGGCCGTTCTGCATGTTAATAAAGGTAGAAGTGGGAGTTTGGTGAAGGGGGGTGGTGGTGTGTGGTGGGTGGGTGGATGACAGGTGGGGTGGGTTGGGGTTGGGGTGGGTGGGTGGATGACAGGTGGGGTGGGGTGGGGGTGGGGTGGGGGGGGGGGGCAGCAGGTTTTGCTGACCCAGTGCGGACCCAGTGGTGCAATAAATGAACAAGTTATAGCGACGCTAAAAAATGGCGGAGTTTGTTCGCAACGGAGCGACAGGTGGCAACGGAAGCTAGTTAGTTACGAGACCGTGGGCTGACGTGTCAGGCTTCGTCTCGAGGGGCGGTCGGACGCGGACGCGGACGGCCGGACGGTCGGACAAACGGACATCGGACATCGGACAACGGGTTAAACCCCTGGGTGAACGACAAAAACGGCACAAATGTGATCCGTCATCAATTCAGTTAAGTTTTTGTCAAGATTCTGTCAGGTTTGGTCAAGTTTCAGCTAGTGGACCCTAACAACACTTAAAATGAACTGCCAACTGTTGGTTCTGGAGGCAGGTAAAATGTAAGATCAGCGAAACAGCAGAACCTGGTGTATGTGTGTATGAGTGTGTGTGTGTGAGTGTGAGTGTGTGTGTGTTTGTGTGTGTGTGTGTGTGTGTGTGTGTGTGTGGGGGGGGGGGGGGGGGGGGGGGTTAACAAATAAAAGCTTCTTTCCCGGCAGTAAGTACTAGAGATCTAAGTTGAAATTTCCAAAAAGAGAAATCAACAGTATCAAACATAAATTGGTAACCCCAAATGGCAAAATGTAGTACCCTGTCAGGGGACACGCCTGTATGTTATCGTGTATGATGCACCGCAAATTGAGGGACTCGGTGCGACCCAATTGCAACGCACTGCCCCCTTCAGTAATATACATTGGTCTAGTGGTAGACCAAATCACTCTGAGGATGAAGAATAGGGGGTTCAATCCCTCCTTCGGTCGCTCGAGGCGTTGCAGGTCGTTGTCAACCGCGATCGTAACTTGTCCAGTTGAGGTAGAAGACCGCCCCCAACCCGCGTACGACGGGTTCCCTTAACGCCACGCCCCACCAGGCATTATCATCACCTGTACCGCAAATTGAGGGACTTTGTGAAAACCACTTGCAACGCACTGCCTCCTGAATATGTAGGGTTTAGGGTTTAGGGTCCAGAGCCATGACATAATCAAGAGAATCCTGGAGCGCGCTCCTGCATGTGGTGAACATCAGGTTTAGGGTTTTGGGTTTAGGGTGTAGGGTCCAGGTCCAAGACGTGATCAAGAGAATGCTTGAGCGCGCTCCTGCATGTTTTGAACATTGGGTTTATGGTTAGGGTGTAGGGTCCAGGGCCACGTCATGATGAAGAGAATGCTGAAGCTCGCCCCTATATGTGGTGAACATCGGGTTTAGGGTTTAGGGTGTAGGGTGTAGGGTCCAGGGCCATTACATGATCAAGAGAATGCTGGAGTGCTCTCCTGTGTGTGATGATTATCAGAGTGAGAAGGTGAGATGGGGAAGGTGGAGGGGGAGAGGGAGGGGGGAGGCTGGAGGGGTGGAGGGAGGGTGGAGGGCAAGGGAGGGAAGGCGCAGGGGTAGAGGTCTAACTCAAGGTCTCACTGCGGGGTCCAGGGCCATGGCATGATCAAGATTATTTTGAAGCGCACTTTTGAATGTGGTGGTCATCAGAGTGAGAAGGGGAGAGGGGGGAGGTGGAGAGGGAGAGAAAGGGGGCGGGGTGGAGGGGGGTGGAGGGAGGGTGGAGGGCAAGGGTGGGAAGGTGCAGGGGTAGAGGTCTCACTCATGGTCTCACTGCGGGGTCCAGGGCCATGACAAAATCAAGATTATTTTGAAGCGCACTCCTGAATGTGGTGGTCATCAGAGTGAGAAGGGGAGAGGAGGGAGGTGGAGAGGGAGAGGAAGGGGGCGGGGTAGAGGGGTGGCGGAAGGAGGGTGGAGGGCAAGGGAGGGAATGTGCAGGGGTAGAGGTCTAACTCAAGGTCTCACTGCAGGGTCCAGGGCCATGACAAAATCAAGATTATTTTGAAGCGTCCTCCTGTGTGTGGTGGTCATCAGAGTGAGAAGGGGAGAGGGGGGGAGGTGGAGAGGGAGAGAAAGGAGGCGGGGTGGAGGGGGGTGGAGGGAGGGTGGAGGGCAAGGGTGGGAAGGTGCAGGGGTAGAGGTCTCACTCATGGTCTCACTGCGGGGTCCAGGGCCATGACATAATCAAGATTATTTGGAGGGGAAAGGGGGCGGGGTGAGTGGAGGGTGAGAGGGGGGAGGTAGGGGGGGGGGGAGGGGGAGAGGGGGGAAGGTGGAGAGGGGGAGAGAGGAAAGGTGGAGGGGTGGAGGGAGGGTGCAGGGAGGATGGAGGGGGATAGGAGGGAAGTGGAGGGGGAGGGGGAGGAGGGAGGGTGGAGGGAGGGGGATAGGGGGAAAGTGGAGGGTGAGAGGGGGGAAGGTGTGTCAGGGGTGGGGGGGAGGGGGAGAGGGGAACAGGGGAGGGGTGGAGGGAGGGTGCAGGGAGAGTGGAGGGGGATAGGAGAACGGTGGATGGGTGGAAGGAGGGTGCAGGGAGGGTGGAGGGGAAGAGGGAGGGTGGAGAGAGATAGAGGGGAGGGGAGAGGGGGAAGTTGGAGGTTGAGAGGGGTAAGGTGTGTGGGGGGGAGGGTGTGAAAGGTGGAGGGATGGAGGGAGGGTGCAGGTTGGGTGGAGGGGGATAGGAGGAAGGTGGAGGGGGAGGAGAAGGGTTGAGGGAGGGTGCAGGGAGGGTGGAGGGGGATAGGGGGAAGGTGGAGGAAAGGGAGGGGGAGGGGTGTAGGGAGGGTTGTAGGGACGTGGGAGGGTGGAGGGGGAGAGGGGGAAATAGCGACTCACACACACATATACATGCACACAGGCACACACACATATACATGCACACAGGCACACACACGCATGCACACAGACACACACACATATACATGCACACAGACACACACACACACACGCATGCACACAAGTATGTAAACACACAGACACAAACACACACACACGTATGCACACAAGTATGTAAACACACAGACACACACACACACACACGCATGCACACAAGTATGTAAACACAGACACAGGCACACACACACATATGCATGCACACAGGCACACACACACACACGCATGCACACAAGTATGTAAACACACAGGCACAAACACACACACTCGCAATCACATACATACAAACACGCACACACGATATATATATATATATATATATATATATATATATTGCTATATGATATACGATGTGTACCATTGCTTCGAGTAAGATAAACACAACACCGTTAAATAACTGATGAGGTGCTATAATTACACCGCAAGCTTGATTGCTATGCTCATATCTTGCTCAAACAACTCCATTTTAGTGTCAAGGTATATATAATTTTGGAAGGAATCCGAATTTGTGATCATTTAGATCAAAAATTACGTCTGCAAAAAAGCGTTTTTTTCACCAGTATTCCGTACTTTGTATCGCAATTTGCTATGCTTATATGTTGGCCAAACAACATGAAATTAGTGCAGAGTATCCTAGAATTCAACAGAAAATTCGAATTTGTACTAAAATTGAGGATTGGGGCATTTTTTTTTGCAAAAGTTTGTTTTGCTGTTTTCTCACGATTTTGATTTTATAGTGAATGAGCCAAATTGCTGAAGTGCCGAGATGCAAAGTTTCGATTTTGCGAATTGCGATGCTTAGATGTGCTCTTGTGGGAATGTGACTTGGCTATATAACATGGATAATTGCTATTCGAAGAACAATGAATGCTTAAATGTACTCACAAAGGCTTCATATCGTGCCCAAAAGCATCAAATGACCGATTCGGTGCTATAATGACAACTTTTTTTCACCACGTAGTGAAATACTTAGAACGGCGATTTGCTATGCTTATATGATGTCCATGTTTTTTTTCAGTACGACAACTATACCATGCAATCGTTCAAGGAATCCGAATCTTGATTTAAAATAGTTTTTCGAGATTTAACTAGACATGTAACATGTTTGATTTATTTATCCGGGTGTTTTTTTATTCGGGTGTAAAAGATGTAATACTTCGTAAACACGATTTTGGCCCACGAAAAGTGAACATTTTCGTGGGCCAAAAAGCTGAGTAGGAATCCCTTCAAAAATCAAAATCTACGATTTCGATGTTTTTACGGGTAAATGTACTATATATATATATATATATATATATATATATATGAAATCATGGCGGTCGTGGTCATGGTGGTGTCATCATCGCGTACCCACGTGCCATGGGCGTGGGAAGTGTAACCGACTTGCAACCGACTTTCCGTACACCCTAGTCTTCGCCCAGCAAAATTTTCAATGACCAAAACAGCAGATGCGCTAAGCTATGCGCGCGCTCATTTCATGTTCTAAACTGCCTCCCATACTGTGACTGCAATGAATTGCAATGAAATGAGTGAGGAGATCCTCTCCTCGGAGGTCATTTGCTGATCCCCAGATCGCTTTGCATGGCGCTCGGAAAAATAGTTTTCAGTGTATTGCTGCTTCACGGAGCGACCTGCGGCTCATGCTCCAGAACTTTCACTTCGGCTCATGATTCGGCTGGCCCTGGACTTTCACTTGGCTCATGCATGCGCACTTGATTCTTCATCTCAGCACTACGTTCGTCATCTCCTTATGCTTTCACGTCGCCTGATTCGCTATCACAACGCCTGATTCGTGATTGGAGGTAGTTGACTTCCATTCTCCAGCCTTTCTGCAGGCTCTATTGATACATTCATCTTGCTGCGAGCTAAGACACACGCACGGCTCATGATATCTCTGCACGATCTAAGCCCCTGCAACCCTGTGACGTTCTTCCGACTCCCGACTTCCTTCTTGCCGCGTGCTCCTTGCACCGCGTGCAATACCTCTGCAAGATCTTCCCCCCACAACCCCACACCACTCCCTGCAACCCTGCAACGATAAGGTTATTATCGCGCTGAGCTGTAGCGTGTGCGTGACAGAGTTTACCGAACGAAGGCCCTTTCGGGAAACAGCTTGCACGCCCAACCAGGTATCTATGCGCGAAGAGGAAGCTACAGGTAAACAGGTTTGCTCTCGCGAAATTCCGATGTTTCAAGCTGAGTCTGAAACTGGGCAGACGTCCGTTTGCAATTTCCAAAAGTCTTCGCATTTCCGCGTCGTCTGACGAAACGTCCAAACGTCTGCGCGATTTTGAATTCGACGGGAAACATCATAATCGCTTCTGTTAAGCCCATCTGCTAAAGTGGCCGAGAGAAGATCAGATTAATGGGAACGTAGAAGCAGGGAAGTACGTGTGTGTTGGCGGGTAAAGGGGTGACGCAAATTTGAGATTGGGCCTGGGTCGAGGTTTGGGCAGAGTGGGGACTGAGTGTGTGTGTGTGTGTGTGTGTGTGTGGAGGGGGGGGGGGGGGGGGGGGGGGGGGGCAGATACATCAGCATTTGAAGTGGGGGAAACATGATGGCTGTGTTTGTGAGAGGGGTTGTCCTTAATCTCACGTCCCTAGAGTACTTATATTTCTTGGATGTAACAATTTCAATTTCAATTTCAGCATTTGAAGTGGGGGAAACATGATGGCTGTGTTTGTGAGAGGGGTGGAGGTGAGGACATATGTGTAGCCCATTCTGTAAGCCAGCCCCACGGGCACCCTATTATGATTGTGGTGGGAGTGATGTGTGTCTGTGTGGCCACCGGCCACACGGGCTACCGTACTAGTATATATATATATATATATATATATATATATATATATATATATATATAGGTGGGAGAATTATGATAACCTGTATTTGCCCGCGTCATGAATTCGAAGCTGCAAATGGAGGTTGGTACTCTTGAACACCTTGCCTGTAGCCATCAAGAATCTCTGCAACGCAAAAAAAAGCAATAATGAGATGAGTATGATGAACAGCATGGCGTGTGTGTGTATGATGAGTAACATGTGTGTATATACTGAGATGTGTATGAGTAACATGTGTATGTGTATGATTAACATGTGTGTTTACTAAGATGTGTATGATGAACAGCATGGCGTGTGTATATATGTTCAGGGCTATACATGTATATGTGTACATGTGTTTATGTATATGTGCATATGTGTATATGTAAATGAATATTTGTTTATGTGATCATCTGTATATGTACACATGTTTATGTATATATGTATTTGTACACATGTATATGTATATATGCATATGTACACGTGTATATGTATATGTGTTTTGTGTTAATGTATGTAAGCATATGTCGATTGGTATTTGTCGATGCGTATGTGTGTTTATGTGTACATGTGTATTTGTATATATTTGTATGTGACCTCGTAATAAGACGCGCATTTTTATGTATTTATTTTATGCATTTATTTTCCCCGCTCTACTCAAAACGGTGATTTTTCACTTCGATTAAATTCACCAGTGCGAGCAAATGGGCTGGCCCCCTCAACCACACACCTAGTAATAAGGCGAGCTATTTATTTAATTAATTATCTATTTATCTGGCTCTAGGGTTTAGGGGTTAGGGTTCACTCACAATGATGTTAGTCCGATTGAATCCTTGGCTGTCCCATAGCTTCAAGTTTAGGGTTAAGGGTTTAGGTTTTACTCACAATGGTTTCATTCCGATTGAATACTTGGCTGTCCCATAGATTCAAGGCTGTCCCATAGATTCAAGTTTAAGGTTAAGGGTTTAGGGTTTAGGGTTTACTCACAATGGTGTCATTCTGATTGAATCCTTGGCTGTCCCATAGATTCAAGTTTTCTTCGGTAATCTCAACCTCGGACGGCCGCATAGGTCCGACATACGTCACATTGCTATATGTGACCTGGGATCTGAACTCCAAATCAGCGTAGACGTTCCTTAGCAGATCAACCATGAATAACCTGGAATGATGGTGTGTGTGTGGGGGGGGGGGGGC
>JACBWV010000506.1:4838720-4886709 GCA_013435795.1 Chlamydomonas sp. ICE-L
ATCCCACCCCCCCCCACCCCCACCCCCCACCCCTACCCCAAAACACTCCTACACACACACCTGTTGTGCCGATTGAGGGCCACCCTTTCTTCCGCAATGATGACTCATCCAGTTCTGCAAAGATCAAGGCATCCACATGACACCACAATCACCCACACAAACAACCCTCCCCCCCCACACCACACACACCACCACCACCCATACACACACACACTCAAATACCCCCACACCCCACACCCCACACCACAACCCCACACCCACACCTGTGTCGCAGATTGAGGGCCACCCTTTCTTCCGCAATGATGAGCTCATCCAGTTATGCAAAGATCAAGGCATCACATGACCACCACACCCACCCACACAAACACCCCCCCCCCACCACCACCACCACACCCCCCCCCCACACCACCACCACCACCACCACCACCTCCCCCCCCCACACACCACACACACAAACTCACACACACTCACAAACATACTACCACCACCACCACCACCACACCACCACACACACACAAACACAAACACGCAAAACACAAACACACCCACACCCACACCCACACCCACACATGTGTCGCAGATTGAGGGCCACCCTTTCTTCTGCAATGATGAGCTCATCCAGTTCTGCAAAGATCAAGGCATTCACATGACCCCCCCCCCCCCCACACACACACAAACACCCCCCCCTCCCCCCCCCCCACACAACCCCCCCCCCACACACACACACTCACACACACTCACAAACATACTACCCCACCACCACCACCACCACCACACACACACAAACACACACACGTCCACACCCACACACACACATCCCACACACACATGTGTCGCAGATTGAGGGCGACCCTTTCTTCCGCAATGATGAGCTCATCCAGTTCTGCAAAGATCAAGGCATCCACATGACACCACACTCACCCACACAAGCACCCATCCCCTTCCCCCCACACACACACCACCACCACCACCCCCCACACACACAAATACCCCCCCACCCCCCCACCCCACACTCACACCCCACACACACCTGTGTCGCAGATTGAGGGCCACCCTTTCTTCCGCAATGATGAGCTCATCCAGTTCTGCAAGGAGCAAGGTATCCACGTGACAGCTTACTCACCCCTGGGATCCCCTGACAGTGCGTCCGTGATCTCTCGCAAGTATGTGCCTGCGGGTGGTGGGGGTGGAGTGGGTAGTAGTGTGGGTGGTGGGTAGTGGTGGGTGTGGTGGTGAACTTGACAGCTTACTCACCCCTGGGATCCCCTGACAGTGCGTCCGTGATCTCTCGCAAGTAAGTGCCTTTGGGTGGTGGGTAGTGGTGTGTGTGGTGGGGCTGTGGTGTGTGTGGTGTGTGTGTGGTGGTGACCGTGACAGCTTACTCACCCCTGGGTTCTCCTGACAGTGCGACCGTGGCCTCACACAAGTATGTGCCTTTAGATGATGGGTAGTGGTGTGTGTGGTGGGGCTGTGGTGTGTGTGGTGTGGGTGTGGTGGTGGCTGTGGTGTGAGTGTGGTGTGGGTTGTGGTGTGTGTGGTGTGTAGTGGTATGTGTGGTGTGGGTGTGGTGGTGAACTTGACGGCTTACTCACCCTTGGGATCTCCTGACAGTGCGTACGTCGTCTCTCACAAGTACGTGCCTTTGGGTGGTGTGTGTGTAGTGGGTGTGGTGTGTAGTGGTGTGGGTCGTGGGTAGTGGTGTGGGTGTGGTGTAGGTGGTGTGGGTGTGGGTGTGGTGGTGAACTTGACAGCTTACTCACCCCTGGGTTCTCCTGACAGTGCATCCGTGATCTCACGCAAGTATGTGCCTGTGGGTGGTGGGGGTGCGTGTGTGTGTGTGTGTGTGGTAGGTAGTGGTGTCGGTGGTGTGGGTGTGGTGTTGAACTTGGCAGCTTACTCAGCCCTGGGATCCCCTGACAGTGTGTCTGTGATCTCTCGCATGTATGTGCCTGCGGGTGGTGGGTGTGGAGTGGGTAGTGGTGTGGGTGGTGGGTAGTGGTGTGGGTGGTGGGACTGTGGTGTGGGTAGTGGTGGGTGTGGTGGTGAACTTGGCAGCTTACTCACCCCTGGGATCCCCTGACAGAGCGTCTGTGATCTCTCGCATGTATGTGCCTGCGGGTGGTGGGTGTGGAGTGGGTAGTGGTGTGGGTGGTGGGACTGTGGTGTGGGTTGTGGTGTGGGTAGTGATGGGTGTGGTGGTGAACTTGACGGCTTACTCACCCTTGGGATCTCCTGACAGTGCGTACGTGGTCTCTCGCAAGTATGTGCCTGTGGGTGTTCGGTGTGTGGTGGGTAGTGGCGAGTGTGGTGTGATGGTGAACTTGTCGTCTTACTCACCCCTGGGTTCTCCTGACAGTGCGTCTGTGGTCTCACGCAAGTGCGTGCCTGCGGTTGGTGGGGGTGGTGGGGGTGATGTTGCTTATAATATAGTTTTTTTATATTGTATTGGCTGGGTTTGATTTGATTTTTGTTCCCAACGGACGCACTCTTGGGATATCCTGACAGTGCGTCTGTGGTCTGTGTTGATGTTACCAACACGTTCACCAACAAATTCACCAACACATTCACCAACGCATTCACCAACACATTCACCAGCACATTCACCAGCACGTCTGTTTTCTGTGTTGATGTTACCAAGAGGTTCACCAACACATTCACCAACACGTCTATGGCATCACGCAAGTAAGCCAAGCTTGAATGCTTATAGTCAGGGTACTGCAAAGAGCGCACGACAGCGCCACTTCACACAGGCTTTTTGAGCCCCACTGCGCGTTTCGCGCAGTTTTTTTGACCCCCAGTGGGCGCAGCCCGCAGTTTTTGCGCTTTCCGCACTAGAAAGCACTGACCAATTTGACGTTTGTGCGCTTGAAGCGCTGGCCAGTTTGACAAAATGTAGTACCCTGCTTATAGTGTGGTATCCCATGTTGACTTCAGTAGGTTGACTTAAGTTGGGTTCAGTTAAGTAGGTTGACTTGCGTTGGGTTCAGTTAAGTTGTCTTGGCTGAAGGTGGGTTCAGTTAAGTAGGTTGACTTAAGTTGGGTCCAGTTAAGGTGTCTTGGCTGAAGGTGGGTTCAATTAAGTAGGTTGACTTAAGTTGGGTCCTGTTAAGTTGTCTTGGCTGAAGGTGGGTTCAGTTAAGTAGGTTGACTTAAGTTGGGTCCAGTTAAGTTGTCTTGGCTGAAGGTGGGTTCAGTTAAGTAGGTTCACTTAAGTTGGGTTCAGGTAAGTTGTCTTGGCTGAAGGTGGGTTCAGTTAAGTTGGGTTGTCTTAATTTGGGTCCAGTTAAGTTGGGTTGACTTAACTTGGGTTGAATTAACTTGGGTCGAGATAACTTGAATCGACTTGTCTCTTCATTGTACATACCCTGTAGATCTCCTGGCGGTGATTATGTGGTATCATGCAAGGAAGCCATGCTTGAATGCTTATAGTACTGTATTCTGCGTGTGTTGATGTATGTTACAGTCCAGGGGCAGCCAGATAGTCTGGTTTCCAACTCGGCTTTAAATCTGGTTAAGCTCTGGTTTTTAATTGCGGTCTGAAATTCCGTTTGAAGCTCGGGTTTTTAACTCAGCATCAAATCAAGTTTAATCTCCAGTTTTAAGCTCTGGTTTTAAATCCCGGTTCAAACTCAGCTTTTAAACTCTGCATCAACTCTGGTTTAAGCTCCGGTTTGAAATCCCGGTTTGAAATTACGGTTTTAACTTTGCTTTTAAACTCAGCATCAACTCTGGTTTAAACTCCGGTTTGAAATCCCGGTTTGAAATTCCGGTTTTAACTTAGCTTTTAAACTCTGCATCAACTCTGGTTTAAGCTCCGGCTTTAAACAATTGTTTTACACTTGTTTTAAACTCGCTCCCTCTATTGTTTAAATGCAGGTACAGCCCTTCCTTGGTGAAGCTGCCTATTGTAACCAAGATTGCTGAGAAGCACAACGTAGACTCGGGACGGGTGAGTTAACTATAACTTGCCATGGCTGCATGTAGAAACAATTATGGCTGTAAAAGACGTGATCTACCTACATTCACCTGGCCTGGGAGCTATCCTGAGGATACTAACCCACTAACCATGGGTGCCCGTGTCACCCAGCGCAAGCAGCAGTTCTCAAATTGGCGTCAAGTAAATTCTACTACTGCAATCATCTGCCATTGTATATTTTAACACTGATTTGTATTAGTATGTGTTTAAAAAAGTATGAGTGTTTATTGGCATATGCAGCTATATTTATATGTATCGGCTTTCTGCACCGGCATGATGTGGCCACGGTGCCTGCCGGTCAGGCATCGGTGGTGATTCTTTTTACTGAAGTTGCCCTACGATGACTACAGCTAGCTCCGGCTTATGCTATGGTGTCCTTAACTTCACGTCCTGTGAGTAACGGTATTACACGGATGTAACAATTTCAATTTCAATGTATCGGCTTTTTAAGAAGACTGGAGTAGCCTGTTTGTTGGCATATGCATTTATTCAAACCCTGCCGCTTGGAGGGCGCAGTAGCTATCCCGAGGATGTTAACCCACTGACCCTCATATGTATACACACATATTTAAGTGTTTTGCATAAGTGTTTTAAGACGTGTTTACGTATGTGTTTAATGAAGTGTGAAGTATATGTTAAAATTAATGTTCACGTATGTGTTTAATGAAGTGTGAAGTTTATGTTTAAAAAAGTGTTAAAGTATGTTTTGAAAGAAGTGTGAAGTATGTTGTTCAAGAAGTGTTAAGAGTGCTTGCTGTTGTATAAAAACGATTGTTGGCATTTTTAATCATTTCAACCTGTTTCAATAGTTTTATTTAACTCATGTTGGCAACAGGGTACTACATTTGGTTGGCAATTGTTAATCAAAATACTTTATTTTGTTAAAAACTCATGTTGGAAGTTTTGTAATCATCTTCATGTTGTATATCTGTCCAGATCCTGATCCGCTGGGCGATGCAACATGGAATCACTTTACTAAGACTCATATGTCGTTTTGTATGCAAATCGTATTGGCATTCTTTTAAAACTCGTGTTTGCTTTTCTTCAACATTTATGTATCCTTTTGTTACAAAAATGTAGGGAGTTGTTTCAATTCATGTTGACATCGTTTTTAACGTCTTCATGCTGTCTGTCTATCCAGGTCCTGATCCGCTGGGCGATGCAACATGGAAGCAGTTTACTAAGACTCGTATTTACTTTTGTGTAGGAATCTTGGTCTGATCCGCTGGGCGATGCAACATGGAAGCAGTTTACTAAGACTCGTATTTACTTTTGTGTAGGAATCCAGGTCCTGATCGCTGGGCGATTGCAGCATGGAAGCAGTTTACTAAGACTCGTATTTTACTTTTGGTAGGAATCCAGGCTGTCCGGTGGTGCGATGGCAACATGGTAGCCGTTTTACTAAGACTCGTATTTACTTTTGTGTAGGAATCCAGGTCCTGATCCGCTGGGCGATGCAACATGGAACGCAGTTTACTAAGACTCGTATTTACTTTTGTGTCTGGAACATCCAGGGGGCTGATCCGCTGGGCGATTGCAACATGTGACGCGTTGACTAAGATCGTAGTTACGGTTTGTCGGAATCGTTTTGTTGGCATTCTTTTTTATTTCTTGTTGGCATTTTTTTTTTCTTGTTTGCATTTTTTTTTCTTGTGGTGCTGTTGGTTGATTGTTTTATTTCTTGTTTGCATTTGTTTCTTGTTTGCTTTTTGTTTCATTATGTTTCCATTTTAAAATTATGGTGGACGCTGTTCCAATGCATGGTGGAAGGTTTTGGCGGAAAAAGACGCCCCCTTGCATGGGTCGGCGGAGCCCCTGGGTTTGACCCCGTTGGCTGTGTGTTGGGCTGTCGGACCGAACGTAAAACGCCTGACACGTCAGCAACGGATCTAACTGGACTCGCTTCCGTTGCCACCTTTCGTTCTGTTGTGAACAATCTCCGCCAATTTGTAGCGTCGCTTGCGACACTGCATAGAACTTGTTTGAACGTCTTAATGCTATCTACCTTTCCAGGTGCTCATCCGTTCAGCGATGCAACACCAAATCAGTGTACTGAAACTCGTGGTTGTTTCATGTACAAATCTTGTTGCCATTATTTTTAATTTAATGTTTGTTTTCGTTTTTAAATCATGTTTCCTTTTTGTTAACAATATGTTAAAGGTTGTTTCAAATTCATGTTAGCATTGTTTTAAAGTGTTCATGCTGTCTCCCTTTCCAGGTGCTCGTCCTCTGGGCGATGCAACACCGAATCAGTGCACTGAAACTTGTATTTCCTTTTGTGTACATATTTTTGTATTACAAATCGTATTGTTTTGGCATTACATATACTGAAACTCGTTTTTATATTTATGTATTTTATACATTTATACTGAAATATTATACATGTAGACTGAAACTCGTATTTCCTTTTGTGTACAAATTGTGTTGGCATTTAATATATACTGAAACTCGTATTTCCTTTTGTGTACAAATTGTGTTGGCATTGAATATATACTGAAACTCATTTGTATACATTTTTATATTATACATACATACTGAAACTCGTTTGTATGTATTTTTATATTATACATGTATACTGAAACTCGAATTTTCTTTTGTATACAAAAATTGTTGGCATTTTTTTTAAACTATATTTCCTTTCGTTTAAAAATTGTGTTGATAGTTGTTTCAAATTCATGTTGACATGTTTTTGAACGTCTTAATGCTATCTCCCTTCCCAGGTGCTCGTCCGCTGCGACAACGAATCAGTGTGCTAAAACTCTTGTTTGTTTTGTATGCAAATCTTGTTGGTATCCGTTAAAAACTGGTGTTTCCTTTTGTGTACAAATACTGTTGGGATCCATTTAAAACTGGTGTTTCCTTCTGTGTACAAATACTGTTAGGATCCGTTTAAAACTCGTGTTTCCTTTTGTGTACAAATGCTGTTGGCATCCGTTTTAAAAGTGGTGTTTCCTATTGTGTACAAATACTGTTGTCATTGTTTCAAATTAATGTTGCTTTTGTGTCCATATTTTTTTGGCATCCATTTAAAAGTGGTGTTTCCTATTTAGTACAGATATTGTTGGCATCCGTTTTAAAAGTGGTGTTTCCTATTTAGTACACATATGTTGGCGTACGTTTAAAAGTGGTGTTTCCTTTTGTATACAAATCTTGATGGATCCTTTTAAATGTGGTGTTTCATTATGCGGAGAAGTACTGTTTGGTTTAGTTTCAAATTCTTGTTTGCTTTTTAAAGTGGTGTTTCATTATGTGTACAAATCTTGTTGGTTTTAGTTTCAAATTCTTGTTTGCTTTTGTTTAATTATCTGTTGGAAGCGGTTTAAAATTAATGTAAACAGTTGTTTAAAAGTATGTATGTTACAGCCAGGGGTAGGCCACAATAGGCTAAAGGAACTTGCCAACTGAGACAAGAAGGGCTAAAAGAAAGCATTGACAGTTGGCAATTGGCAGTGTTTAAACTTATTTTGCTTGTCTCAACTTCCAGGTTGCTCATCCGCTGGGCAGTACAACGTGTTAAAACCAGCGTACTGCCTACTGTTCCTTTTGTGTAACATGTTGTTGGCATTCAGTTACAATTCATGTTTGCTTTTGTTTTAAAATCCTATTTAATACCGCTTTTTTGCTGTCTCCCTTTCCAGGTGCTTATCGCTGGGCAGGTACAACGTGGAACCAGTGTACTGCCAAGTCTGTCAACCCTGGTCGCATCAAGTCCAATCTTCAGGTCAGAAATAAAAGCTTACTCTGCCGCCCTGCTTCCATGGTGGCACTTTTTGGAAGGAACCCCCCTTCTGGGGGGAGGGAGCCCCCAGGGTTACCCCGTTGTCTGTTTGTGCGACCGACGACTCGACCGATCCGACCAAACATGTTGAACCCTGACACGTCTGCCCAGCTGTCTCATAACCAAGTGGCTACAGTCAGCTCCATTTCTGTTGCCACCTTTCGTTCAGTTGCCAACACACTCCGCCAATTTTCCAGCAACGCTGCCACAGGACTTATTGTTTTGCTTTCTTGTGAAAGGGTAGCTCATCCCAGGAGGTGAGCCGTTCGACACAAACCAGCGACACCAAGGATTCAGTTTGAATGGCGTTGCCACTCCTAAAAAAGAGCAGGCGCACTTCAGAAAGTCGTGCGCATGTGGCGCCGGCCCTGTGTCCGACTCGAGGCGAGGCACAGTTATTCGTAATTTAGCCCAGGTTAAGCCTGGTAAAAATGCAGAACATATTTAGCCTTCATAAATGATTAATTAAATGGTTAACTGATGATGAATTCATAGGTGCAATAATTAAATTTGTTGTATGTATACAATATCTACAAAAGTATAGATGCAAATAAGGATTACACGATGAATGAGTAAAATCTCTAGCCGCAACCTTGGTGAGGCACAGGTTTTGTGATCATGTAGATTCTACTGACTTGATACCAATTCTCCGTAAAGCACCAGCTTCCGTAGATTAAGATACTCGTTCATCATTTTTTGAAAATGGAATCCACAACCTTGGAGAGCACAGGTTTTGTGATCATGTAGATTCTACTGACTTGATACCCAATTCTCCGTAAAGCACCAGCTTTCGTAGATTTAGATACTCGTTTATGAATTTTTGAAAATGGAATCCACAACCTTGGTGAGGCACAGGTTTTGTTTGTTATTGAATGAATTGAATTGAATATATAACATTCCATCAAGATTTGAATTCAATCTTGATGGAACATTTTTGTGGTTATATATATCAATAGATGGAAAATTGGAATTAGGTGTTGACAATCATGCTAGGCTTACTGCAATATTGCCTATCTTAATTTGAGGATTAGTTGGATTAGTTCGAAGTCCCCCTCCTGAATGTTGTGGAGTGTGCTTGTCTTGGCTCAACAATGGCCTGTCAGTGTCAACGTAACGTAATGTAATGTAATATCTCGGTTTATTAAAACACCAGTCGCAACTTGGTGAGGCACAGGTTTGTGAACATTTTCATGGTTATATACATGGATAATAGGAATAGTGTTGACAATCATGCTTGCTTGTTTCAATATTGCCTATCTTAATTTGAGGATTACTTGGAAGACCCCTCCCTGCTGGTGTGGAGTGTGCTTGTCTGGGGTCAACAATGGCCTGTCAATGACAACGTAATGCAATGTGATGTAATGAGTCAGTAAATCACCAGCAGCAAACTTGCTGATACCCAGGTTTTCGACTGCAGTCTGGATGCACAGGATATGGCTGTCAGTTAAAATCAGTTAAACTCAGTTTAAACCAGTTAAAACACCCAGCCGCAACCTTGCCGATACACAGGTTTTTGACTGGAGTCTGGATGCAGAGGACATGGCTGTCTTGTCTGGCTGCAAATGTATTATAATCAATTGTTTGAATTCAACTATTTGTCACCCAGGAGATGTGGCATTGAATTGCAGGTGTGTTGCCCTCCTTGCGATTTTTTTGTAATTAAATTTATCTGCGACGTCAACGTTGCTGATACACAGGTTTTGGACTGGAGCCTGGATGCAGAGTCAATGGTAACGTAAACAGAATGGAATGCAATGCAATGGAATTTAATTTAATAACTCCGTTAAATTTCCAGCCGTAACCTTGGTTCTACACAGGATTTCGACTGGAGCCTGGATGGAGAGGGATATGGCTGTCAGTTTTAAAATCAGTTAAACTCAGTTAAACCAGTTTTAAACACCAGCCGCAAACCTTGCTGATACACAGGTTTTTCAACTGGAAGCCTCGCGCAGAGGACATGGCAGTCAGTTCAAATCAATTAAACTCAGTTTAAATCAGTTAAGCCAGTCAAAATACCAGCCGCAACCTTGCCGATACACAGGTTTTCGACTGGAGCCTGGATTTGCAGAGGACATGGCTGTCTGTCTGGCATTGAAGTACAGGTGTGTAACCCTCCTTGCACATTGTTGCCAGTAATTTTAGGTTTTTCTTGTCAGTTGTGATTGTATTTGTATTTTGTATTTAAATAAATTGTATTTTGAATGCATTGTATTTAAGTTGATTTTGTAAATCAAACCATTATTCGCCCTAAGAGATTTGGCATTGCATTACAGGTGTGTAACTCTTCTTGCACATTGTGGTGATTAATTTTAATTGTTCTAATCAGTTGTATTTAAATTATTATATTTAAAAAGCATTGTATTTAAAAGCGTTGTATTAAAATTAAGTTTATAAATTAAACTATTATTCACCCCAGTAGATGTGGCATTGCAGTACAGGTGTGTTACCCTCCTTGCACATTGTTGTAATTACAATTCAGTTTTGCAATTAAATGTATTAAATCACTTGTTTAAATTCAACCATTCAGTTGTATTTAAAATCAGTTATTTTATTAAAATAGTCTTTACACAGTTGTTGTCAATTTTATGTAGGTCAGGTTAGGTAAAAAAATGCAAAAAAGCAACATACAGCCGCCCCTCTTGTTGATGCTGCACACACAAGCACGCACGTACACACACATGCGCGCACACACACACACACACACACACACACAGTATTACACATACACACAGCCCCTCTTCTTGATGCCGCACACACAAGCACGCACGTACACACGCATGCGCACACACACACACACAGTTTTACACATACACACAGCCCCTCCCGTTGATGCCGCACACACAAGCACGAACGTACACACGCATGCATACACACACAGTGTTACACATACGTCCAGCCCCTCTTGCTCATGCCGCAGCTTCCCACCCACTTAACTTTTTTATTAAAGCCACCACATTTTGAGATATCGAAGAGGATTAATTAAAGGCGAGAAGGATTAATTGAATGCAGTAATTTTATGAAGTCGTAGATATAAACAGTTGATATCATCATATTACATTTCATTGCATTACATGACATGTTAAAGTCTACTTGACACCGCGAGGGTGTATGAGACTCTGTGCTTTAAACAAAAAGAAAAAGCACCCACAAAGCAAAAAAAACCATTACATCAGGGGTGTGTCGAGGACAGACAAACCAAACTCCCAACCACCGTTTTGGTGGCGTAGGTATTAAACCCCCTAGAGCAGGACCCAGATCTCAACCACTTACAGTGGCGGGAAGTAAGAAGCTAACAAATGAGAAGTCACAAGAAGAAAAAAAAGGGATAATAAAATTACGGTGCCACTAAGCAGTCCAGGGCTTCCTGTCTTGCTCTTCTACCAAGTAGAAAGATAGTCGGCTAGGTTGCTCCAAAAATTCTTAGTTCCCATTTCCATTCGTAAAGGTTCTGAATGTGGAATCGCAGAATTCCACATTCCATACGGTTAAGTCGGTATCCTGCATGGACATGCCTATAAAATATCTGTAAACAAGCTTCTGGTAGCGAAGGCGAATATCATTATAAAAAGGGCACTCAAACATATGCATTTCATCCTCAGGTTTTTGGAACCCACACTTTGACAGTGTCTCATTGAACGAGGGGATGTGTGCCCCTATCCACCACCCTCATTCTTTCTGTGTTCAGCAATGGGAACCCATTCTAAACTGTGCTATAGAACGAATCTGATCCTGCTGATATAAGGCAGATGTAAAGGGAATCCAGCCATTCTCATCATTGCTGTTGGCTGCGGACTATTTCTGGTATCGGAGGCGTTTAAAGCCAACCCTTCTCTTATCAGGGATGTCTCTGACTGCATTGGTGTCGCTTGGGTACTTAAACCTCCATGACCCTGTATGACATATAAGATTGTGCTACATGATGGAGAAGATGGGCTCCTACCGTTCATCATTTGTTTATATGTATGTATAAGATTGTGCTACAGTCATCATTTGTTTATATGTATGTATAAGATTGTGCTACAGTCATCATTTGTTTATATGTATGAGATATAAGATTGTGCTACAGTCATCATTTTTGTCTTCAATTTATTGTTTTCATGTGCTACAGTGATAATTTCATATTGCGATTCTCGGCGCACGTTTTAATACATGTTACAAAATATTTCCATCATGCAAAGTATTGCTTATGCCGAGCCCCTCTTGTTGATACCACACACACAGCAACGCACGTACACACGCATGCACACACACACGCACACACACACACACACATGCATACACACACACACACATGCACACACACACACACACCACTTGCCAACGCATGCACACCACCTACACCCCACACACACTCATGCGCACACCCACACACACACAACGCATGCACACACACACAGCAGACACACAACTCACACAACGCATTTACCACAACACCACCAACTTTTTTACCCATACTCCATCCCCTCTGTTGTTGTCTGTCATCTTCGTATGTTTTGACGTATTTATTTTGTTTTTGTTGCAGTTCCAGGTGTTGGCCCAAATAGGGTAAAATTTATTTCCCAACCTTGGAATTGGAAATGGACTGAGGGGCTAAAAAAGGAAAGGCACTGAAAAAGCACTAAACCCCCACAAAAATAGAAACAAATCCAAAAATCAGGATGGAAAAACACTAAAACAAAGCACGAGGCTAAAGGAACTTGCTCAACCTTGGAATTGGAAATAGAAGGAGGGGCTAAAAAATATAGGCACTGAAAAGGCACTGAACCCCCCACAAAAATCAAATCAAATCGAAAAAACAGGATGAAGACGCACACTAAAACAAACACTAATACTACACTTAAAACAACACAACAACACTAACACTGAAAAGGCACAAAAAACACTAACACCAACACTAAAAAAACACTAAAACAAAGCACTTGTTGATGCTCTGCAGCTTCGTATGGTGGACGGATCCTTCTGGGTCAACCCAGCAGGTTGGTAAAATGTACTCTGTTGGTGAAGTGTACTAGGTTGGCCATGTGCAGTCGGTTATGTACTAGCTGTAATCTGTTGGTTGGCTGCACTGGCTTGGTTGTGTTTGGTTGGAACGTAGCTGTACTGTGTAGGTGGCTGTATGGTGGTGGATCTTTCTGGGTCAACCCAGCAGGTTGGTTAAGTGTACTTTGTTGGTTAGCTGTACTAGGTTGGTTATGTGTTGTACGTTGGTATGTAGCTGTAATTTGTTGGTTGGCTGCACTGGCTTGGTTGTGTTTGGTTGGTACGTAGCTGTACTGTGTAGGGTGGCTGTATGGTGGTGGATCTTTCTGGGTCAACCCAGCAGGTTGGTTAAGTGTACTTTGTTGGTGAAGTGTACTAGGTTTCGGCCATGTGTTGTACGTTGGTATGTAGCTGTAATTTGTTGGTTGGCTGCACTGGCTTGGTTGTGTTTGGTTGGAACGTAGCTGGTCTGAGTAGGGTGGCTGTATGGTGGTGTATCCTTCTGGGTCAACCCAGCAGGTTGGTTAAATGTACTTTGTTGGTTAGCTGTACTAGGTTGGTTATGTGTAGTAGGTTAGTTAGCTTAACTTTGTTGGTTGGATGTGCTGGCTTGGTTGTGTTTGTTTGGTTGGTTGGTTGACTGTACTGGCTTGGTTGTGTTTGTTTGGTTGTTTGGCTGTACTGGCGTCGTTTCTGTTTTGTTAGGCGGGGATTGGTTAGCAGCTAAGTAGGTATGTAGGTAATGGAGAGTAAAACTCAGGACATGCTCAAGGGGGGGGTCACAGTATTGGTAGGTTGTTAAGCTAATCTCAATGGATCGTCTAAGTTAGGTTCTGAGTTCTAGGCAAATACCAAAGAGTTAGTCCATGCTAGCACAGCAGCCATCCCACAGTTGGGGGGGGGGGGGAGGGGGGGGGGTTATGCAACATCATAAAACATAGGTTGGATGGAAATAGGTTGGTTTGAGGCAAATCTAAAGTAGGTTAGAGGGGAACAAGAAAGTCAGGTTCTTTGCGCGTATCCGGGCGCGTCGTCATAAGAGTAGCGGTAGTGTAGGCATCAAAGGGGGTGGGTTGAGGGTTAAAGCAATCTACAGTAGTTAGGAATGAGGGGGGGGGTTGGGTTTAGCAGGTCTAAGTAGATAGGTGGAGAAGAAGAGTGTGGACTCATTAGAGCAAGTCTAAAGTCCAGTTTGTGTTGTAGGTTGAGTTAATCCAATCAATAAAAGTAGATTAGGTGTTTGTACAATCAAATAACTAAAGTACGTTTAGGAAATAGGTTGGGTAGTAGTGACACAATCTAAGAAAGTATGTTAGGTATGTTGGTAGCAATCTAAAGTAGTTAGGTAGGTTGGTGTGTAGTCAATCTAAAGTAGTTGGGTAAGGTTTAGTGTGTAGCAATCTAAAGTAGTTTTTGGTAGACAACATAAGTGGTTGCAATCTAAAGTAGTTATGTATGTTGGTTAGCATCAAAGTAGTTAGGTAGGTTGGTTAGCAATCTAAAGTAGGGTAGCTTCATGGTGGACCGAGCTTTCTGGCTCAACCCAACACGTTGGCTAAATGTACTTAGTTGGTTAGATGTACTGGGTAGGATCTGTTTATTAGGTTAGTTAGCAGTATACATTATGGTAGCTGCATTGGACAGATTTTTCTGCCTTTACCCAGCATGTCGGTAAAATGTTCTTTGTTGGTTAAATGTACTGGGTAGGTTCTGTGTAGTAGCTTGGTTGGCAGTATAAATTAGGGTAGCTGCATGGTGGATGGATCCTTCTGCCTTAACCCAGCATGTCGGTAAAATGTACTTAGTTGGTTAGATGTACTTCTAGGTTGGTTATGTTTAGTAGGTTGGATTAGCAGTATAAACATTCAGGGTAGACTAGCCTCACGTGAAATAATGGGTCCCCTGCTGGCTTTACCGAACCAGCAGGTTGGTTAAATGTACTTTGTTGGTTAGCTGTAAGGAGGTTGGTTATGGCAGTAGGTTGGTGTTCGCTGTATACGTAAGGGTAGCCGCTCGGACAAAGTCGGTCCTGGCTTTCCCACAGTGCGTTAAATGTACTTCGTTGTTAGATGTATCGCAGGGTCCTGCTGATGCACTCTTATCGGTTTGTCCGCTTCTGTCTCCCCCCTTCCGGAAAGGTCGGCCTATCTGGTGTGGGTGAGTCCCCTCGGAAGACGGGAACGTCTGACTCCCCCCGCCGTTGGGATTAATCAATGTTGGTGAATATATGATCCTCGGGTTAACCTGAGGTACGGTAAAGGGTATTAGGGGTGACAAAAATATTAGGGGTTGCGATAGTTCTATCGCACATGGGAATATTGAGGGTGGTCTGTAATGGTGGTGCTGGGGGGGGTGGGTGCTGCGGTGGCAAGAATCACTCCTAGGTGTGGGCTGGTCACCCAGGGGGGCGGGTTGGTGAAGCATGGTTTGGGGTGTAAATAGATGTAATCTAGGTTGGGTGAGTAACAGTCTATCGAAGTGGGGAAAAGCATTGTGTGAATAGAACAATCTACTTAGTAGGGTGAAAGGACAAATATTTAAATTCTAGACTTACACAGGACCAGCAGAGGACGTGATAATGGTGTCACAATGTAAAATGGCGATACGAGCGTTTACTAGACGAAGCAGAGAACAAAAAGAGAACAGAGCAGAAGCAGAAAGAAAAGCAAAGCAAGCAAAACAGCAAAAGCAGGTAGTACGCAACATATTGATTCTGCAGAGAAAGAAAAAGCTACGTGGTCGGAGTGGAGTGTCATCCTCCTTCTTCGGAGCGAGTGGGCTGAACATATTCTAGGCGTTACACGCACAACAGGTGTTGTTAAACTTGTATTGGATTAGTTGTCCTACGGTTTGGATTATAATGTGGGTAAAGATTGGTGTTGCGAGCTCTACTATAGGCTAGGAGAAAAAGGTGGACTCATTTCTGGCTTCCCACCCAGCCGTTTGTTTCACTGTTTGTTCGCATTCTAGTTGGTATATGTGGTGGTTTGGGTGTCTCTACTAACTGAGTAGGTGACATATTTCGGCTTCACCCAGCAGGTTGGTTAAATGTTGGTTAGATGTACTAGGTTGGTTATATGTGGTAGGTTGGGTGGCTCTACTTAGTAGGGTGGACAGCATATTGGCTTCACCCCGCAGGTCTGTTTAATTTACTAGTTGGTTATATGTAATAGGTTAGTTATGTGTAGTTGGTTAAAAAGTGTACATTATGGTAGCTATATGGTGGACATCTTTCTGGCTTCACCCAGCTGGGTCGGTTAAATGTACTTAGTTGGTTAGATGCACTAGGTTGCTTATGTGTGGTAGGTTGGTTAGCTGTATGAATAGGGACTGTCGGGAAGATCTTTCTGGCTTAGCCTAGCAGATAGGTTAACTATACTTTGGTTGCTACTGCTAGCTCCGGCTTACGCGGTGGTGGTGTCCTTAATTTCACGTCCTGTGAGTGACTGCATACACGGATGTTCCAATTTCAATTTCAATTAACTATACTTTGTTGGTTAGCTGTACTTGGTAGGCTCTGTGTAGTAGGTTGGTTAGCTGTACTTGGTAGGCTCTGTGTAGTAGGTTGGTTAGCTGTACTTGGTAGGCTCTGTGTAGTAGGTTGGTTAGCTGTACTTGGTAGGGCTCTGTGTAGTAGGTTGGTTAGCTGTACTTGGTAGGCTCTGTGTAGTAGGTTGGTTAGCTGTACTTTGTTGGTTGATTGCACTGGCTTGGTTGAGTTTGGTTGCTTGCTTGCTTGGCTGCACTGGCTTGGTTGTGTTTGGTTGCTTGCTTGCTTGCTTGCGAGCTTACTTGCTTGCCTGCTTGCTTGCTTGTTTGGCTGTACTGGCTTGGTGTGAGTAGTAGGTTGGTTAACAGTATTCATTAGGGTAGCTATATGGTGGACATCTTTCTGTCTCAACCCAGCAGGTCGGTTATTTTTACTTCATTGGTTTGCTGTACTGGTAGGGTCTGTTTAGTAGGTTGGTTAACAGTATTCATTAGGGTAGCTATATGGTGGACATCTTTCTGGCTCAACCCAGCAGGTCGGTTATTTGGACTTCATTGGTTAGCTGTACTGGGTAGGGAATGTTCAGTAGGTTGGTATGTAGCCGCACTCAGTAGGTTGGTTAAATGTTGGTTAACTGTATGATGGTGTGGTCGCCTCCTTCTGGCTCAACCCAGCAGGTTGGTTAAATGTTGGTTAGCTGTACTAGGTTGGTTAGCTGTACTAGGTTGGTTATGTATAGTAGGTTGGTTAGCTGTACTACATCTTGTGAACAAGTCCTCGGGGCGTTGCAAGCGATGCGGAATATTGGCGGAGAATTTTGGCTATCGGAGCGACAGGCGACAGGTAGTGTGCAGGAATCAAGTGCAGCGGAACAAAGCCAGGGTTTAGGACAGGGGCCAGTAAGGGCCAGGGTTACGTGCCAACAACACGACCGGTAGCACGACAGACAACACAAAAAACGGGGAACGGGGTGGCTCGAAGGGCTTCCGCTTCCCAGAAGGGTGGGGCTCCGCCAAAATAATCCTCAAACCATATACCCACACTACACAATCCAATCAGAATCATTGATGTTGAGTGAGTATGCGCAATTCGAATGTCTGACTGGTGATGGTTTGTTTACTTAGGCTTATGACCCCTGCTAGTATGATGATTATTACGGTGCTGATTTGATCATAGCATTATGGAACAGACTATTATGATGGTGTTGGTTATGATTATGTTTATGGTTGGGGTTCTTATTCGTGAGGACAATGATGATGAGGTGATGATATGTTGGTAATGATGATGCGTGAGAGTATGATGATGATGGTGATGATGATGATGAATTACATATGGTGGTAATGATGATCATGATAGTATGGTGATGATGGTGATGAGGTGATGATGATGGTGGTAATGATGATCATGAGAGTATGATAATGGATGGTGATGATGATTCTGATCGTAATGATAGTTGATGATTACTTTTGTTCCTGCTATCCTTAGTTACATGTGTGTCATTATGCTGATTTTCTGATTTTTGTATGCTGAGTCCTGCGCGTATTATTTCTTATGTTTCTTCTTACATTCTCCTGCCTCTTCTTTTTCCTTCTTTTTTTTTTTTCCTTCTTCTCCTCTCTTACTTCGTTCTTTTTCCTTTTTTTCCTTCTTCTCCTTCTCTTCTGCTTCTGTCTTGTTTATGATATGATGGTGATGATGATGTGGTAATGATGAGGAGAAGGATTGAGGATGATCAGTGAGTATGAATGATGATGGATGATGATAGGGGTAATGATGAGCATGAGAGTCTGATGATGCTGATGGTAATGATGAGAGCAGGATTGAGGAGATCATGTGAGTATGATGATGATGATGGTTATATGATGTTGTAATATGGAGAAGGATTGACCCAATATGGCGAACGGTGTCAGTGTAGTCACCTTCTTCTTTTGAGCCCTAATTCCACGGTTGACCAAGTCCAGTACACCCACCACCACCACCTCCCCCCACCCCCCACCCACCAATCCAACCCAGCCATACACAACTATGATCAACGTGTGCAGGCCCATACCGCACCATGGCCGAGGTGTGGGATGATCCAGAGGAGGACAAGCGAGGAGAGCTCTTTGCTGCCCAGCCCCTACGCCAAGCTGTAGTATGTATGTTAAAGTCCAGGGGTAGGCCAAATCGCTTAAGGGACTTGTCCAAAACCGTGATGAGAAAGGCTAAAAATAAAATCATTGGTGAACTGAAACCCCAAACAATCGGTTTTACCGACGGGAGCCCTGAGTGCGTGCCGCCATGATAATAAAGCCCCTATGCCAAGCTGTAGGTAATAAGTAAATAGTTAGCCTTATTATGAGGCGTGAGGTTGAGGGTGGACAGCCCATTAGCTTGCAATAGGGCCAACCTCCAGAAGCTGTAGCTAGCGCTGGTAGCAGCCATTTTCTGAGTACACCCGTATGGGGTGACGTGATTCTGTGTATGGGTGACGTAATTCTGTGTTTGGGTGACGTGATTTGGTGTATGGGTGACGTGGTTTGGTTTATGGGTAACGTGATGTCAAACCTGAAAGATGTTCCTGGCTCTATCTGGTGCTTGTATTAGTAACAGAGCCCTTTGCTGCTGGCCCCTGCGCCAAGCTGAACGTAGCACTGGTAGCAGCGATTTACTCTGCGTCCACCCGGTGTATGGTTCACGTGTTTTGAACCTGAAAGAGATTGGTGCCCTACCTGGTGCCGTAATTGTAAACACAGATATTTGCTGCTAGCCCCTACCGCCAAACTGAAGGAAGCACTGGTAGCAGCGTTTTTTTCTGCGCCCACCTGGTGTATGGGTGACGTGGTTCGGTGTATGGGTGACGTCATTCCGTGTATGGGGGACTTGGTTTGTGTATGGGTGGCGTGATTTTGAACCTGGGGCGTTATTTGGTGTATGGGTGGAGTGGTTCTGTGTATGGGTGACCTGGTTCGGTGTATGGGGGGCGTGTTTTTGTACCTGAAAGAGGTTAGTAGCCCAACCTGGAGCCGTACTTGTAGGGATCGGCAATATGATATAATGTGATATCATGTCATCATATGATATCATATGATGCCGGCGGCCTGACTGGGTAACTTGGCCTGGGGCATCATATCATATGATATTAAATAACATGATTTTGGCATGATATCATATGACATATTATCATACTCGTATTTGGTCAACATCATTTGATTTGCCATTCCCTACGTATTTGAAACAGAGCTCTTTGCTACTAGCCCCTACGCCAAGCTATAGAAAGCGCTGGTAGCAGCATTTTCTGCGCCCACCCGGTGTACAGGTGCCGTGATTTTCAGCCTGGAAGAGAGACTCGAGACTTGAAATCGGGCTTGTTCAAGGGTACTTAGAAATCTACGTTGTGAGACGTGGCTGTTATAAAAATAAAACTTTAATGAAACAAATCTTCGTTTCATGGGCCATAAGCCTTTGCTGTTATGCTACGGCATGTAGCCGTAGTATAGCGTGTTGCATGAAGCCACGTGACCCGGCAGGGTAACTACCTGCCGGGTCCTAAGCCAGTGCCAGCTATGGCGACATCTGGTAAGCCCTGCGCTATAAGCTGCCCTGGCCTACCATCGGCTAATGAGATACTGCTTAGCTATCAGCTCTTCCTTGTAACGTATCAATGCCTTGGACTTCAACTACTCACGAACCCAAATTCACTTTGACGACGTAATGGATTATCCAAAATCTGCGTTTGAGTCGTAAAACTGAACACTTAGAAAAAACCTGGTTGAGACGTTTAAAAATGGATGCCTAGGTATTCTTACCGAATATCCAGGCCCTTAATCACAAACATTATATATGTGCGGTAGCGGCTAAATTTGGCACTGATGGCACTGATGGCAACCGGTAAATATAATTTGTTTTAAAGGAATTTAAACCCAGAAGGTGGAGCTGTTGTACAGACCCAGAGGATTCAGCGAGGTAGGGCAAGTTTTATGGTATTTCCAGCTGTTGGATTGGAATTGACAGACATTGGTCCGTACTTCACTCGTACGGTCGTACCTGACCTTTTTATTGCAAAGTTCACACAAGTATCCCAGACTGGTCGGGATTGTCGGAATTTCAGGCAAAATTTGGCACCAGCAGGTGGCGGCGTGGCTCCCCGTGACCCCCGCAAGTCACACTGCCCACATCTTTTCGTTCGCCGCCCGCTCTGGTCCTATCCCCATCAGCACCCCCGCACATTAACACTCGCAACCCCTCGCAGCGCTCGATACTCTCAGTCTGACAGCTGACTACCGTGATACTGCTCCATCGCCTAGATAATTCAAACCTAAGGCAACGCTCTATCCTCAAAACACGCCCACGAGGGGTTTCCTTCCGCCACCCCCCCACCCTTGGCTACCAATTGTCCCCGCCCCGCTCAATTCCGCCCAATTCTGCTAAATTCTGACCATTTCCGCCTGCCTTCCGACGCCCACCTGCCCGAACCACCTTGGAAAGGCCTATCGGACCCCTGCGGTGGGAGAACAACGCAAACTAGACGTTAGGAGACGGGGCTTCGCGCCTCTAGCAACGTACCAGTCTTGGAATGTTATCTGCCGCAGCTCATCTTCGGTCTTCCTGCTCCAGGAGTATCGCTACCTTTCCCACTAGCAAGCTTCTGAGTAGCTTGATCCCCGCATGCAGCGCAGCCTCGGAAATTCGGGACACTCGATGGGGTCCACGTCCAAGCCGGATGGAAGGTGCCGGCCAGGTGCCATGCTGAGGTCAGCTCCAGCAGCACAGGCGGTACAGCACCCCCCGTGGCCCCTGCCCCCATTGATGAGCTGTCAAGTGATAAGATCCAGCAGCTAGAAGTGTACTTGGACTTCTTGCTGGAAACAAACAAGGTCATGAACTTAACAGGTAGGACACTTACATGCATACCGCCATAAATGTATGTATGGTGCGTATGCACGCATGGTGTGCATGCATGTGTAGGTATTTATGGTGTGTAGGTATGTATGGTGTACATGCATGTATGGTGTGTGTACACATGCATGGTGTGTAGGCATGCATTCTTTGTGTGTGTGCATGCATTCAGTGTGTGCGCTGATTATGCATGCATGGTTTGTGCTGATGCATGGTGTGTGGTCACATCACTACCATCAACCGTCTTTTTCCCAACCCCATCCCCAAACCGCTCAAACCCCTCATGACAAGTCCTATGCAGCGTCGCAAGCGATGCGGAAAATTGGCGGAGTGTGTTGGCAACGGAACGAAAGGTGGCAACGATGGAGCTGGCCGAAGCGAGTTAGTTACGCGAACCGTTGGCTGACGTGACGGGCTTCAAGTTTTTTGGTCAGACGGACAAACAGGTAACACTGGGGGCTCCCGCCCCCTTGAAGAGGGGGCTCCGCCAAAAAACAAAAATTCATACGCCCTGCCACGGGGCGTGAGGTTGAAGGAACCCTCCCGTTCGCATTTACCGTACATACTGGAGACCGGGTACAATGTTGGGATTTGTGTCTCGCAGACTGCCATTGAGCCTGACCTTGGACTACCTGGCGACAGCACAGAAAGAAGATCTTTACCTCTTCCAAGGAGGTTGGGCTGAAATTTGGGATCCTAAATCTCTCCTGCCCCCCCCCCCCCCCCCTCCCCCCCCCACGCACACTCTCTTCCACTCCCACCTTCCCTTCCTCCCTCTCGTCACCTTTGCAGCGGTCACTGATCGGTCAGAAGCATGGGAACGCCACATCATCGACAGCCTGGCACTCATGCCCGTCCTAGACCTGCATGTAGCCAAGACCCTGAGGCCAGCTACTACCAAGAGCCGCGGGGATACAAAGAAGGGACCATCTAAAAAGCAGGTACAGCACTTGAATGAATGAATGAATGAATGTATAAATGAGTATTAATAATAATGTAATACTCATACTACTACTACTACTACTACTACTACTACTACTACTACTACTACTACTACTACTACTACTACTACTAATTATTGTTATCATTATTATAATATAAACCCTAAACCCTAAACCCTATATATAGATAAACCCTAAACCCTATATAATACAAAAGGGTGCAGGGTGCAGAAAGGTGCCGAAAGGGTGCTGGGTGCAGAAAGGTGCCGAAAGGGTGCAGGGTGCAGAAAGATGCCGAAAGGGTGCAGGGTGCCGAAAGGGTGCAGGGTGCAGAAAGGTGCCGAAAGGGTGCAGGGTGCCGAAAGGTCCCAAAAGGTGCCGAAAGGGTACAGTGTGCAGGGTGTAATAAGCTGAAAGGTGCCGAAAGGGTACAGGGTGCAGGGTGCAGGATGCTGAAAGGTGCCGAAAGGGTGCAGGGTGCAGAAAGGTGCCGAAAGGGTGCAGGATGAAGAAAGGTGCCGAAAGGGTGCAGGGTGCAGAAAGGTGCCGAAAGGGTGCAGGATGAAGAAAGGTGCCGAAAGGGTGCAGGGTGCAGAAAGGTGCCAAAAGGTGCCGAAAGGGTACAGGGTGCAGGGTGCAGGATGCTGAAAGGTGCCGAAAGGGTGCAGGGTGCTGAAAGGTGCCGAAAGGGTGCAGGGTGCAGGGTGCAGGATGCCGAAAGGGTGCAGGATGCTGAAAGGTGTTGAAAGGGTGCAGGGTGCCGAAAGGTGCCGAAAGGGTGCAGGGTGCCGATAGGGTGCAGGGTGCAGAAAGGTGCCGAAAGGGTGCAGGGTGCAGAAAGGTGTTGAAAGGGTGCAGGGTGCAGGGTGCCGAAAGGTGCCGAAAGGGTGCAGGGTGCCGAAAGGTGCCGAAAGGGTGCAGGGTGCCGAAAGGGTGCAGGGTGCAGAAAGGTGCCGAAAGGGTGCAGGGTGCGGGGTGCATAAAAGTGTTGAAACCCCCCTGAAAGTACAGTGTCTTTGCTTGCAGGGCTGGAGAAAGATTCTAGATACGATTCCCTCTACGGTCTCCCTGAGCGTTGCAGGTCGTTGTCAACCGCGATGATACCTTTTCAAGCTGAGGTTGTAGACCGTTCTCAGCTCGTGTACGACGGGTTCCCTTAACGCCATGCCCCACCAGGTGTCATCATTACCTTTTTTGCATTTTGGGTGAGAGGGGTGCCGCAAGGGTGCACAAAGGTGCCGAAAACCTAACCCTAAAGGTATAGTGTCTTTGCCTACAGGATTGGAGAAAGAAATGACAAGTATTGATGTACAAATGTACACCGGCCTCTTCCCCTTCATCTTTGAATCCTTGTGCTACAACGGGAGCATCGTGGGTTTCCCCCTGGCAGGCCAGACAGAACTCTTCTACTACAGGTGGGCCAGTGTGTGTATACCGGTATATATATATATATATATATTACAGGTGGGGCAGTATATATGTATGTCTATGTATGGACAGGTATGGATTTAAATTGCTGTACTCACACACACACACACACACACACACACACACACACACACACACACGGAGACACACACGCACGCACAAACAAACACACACTCTCACACACACACACACACACACACACACACACACACACACACACACACACGGAGACACACACGCACGGACACACACACAAACACACACACGCACGCACACGGAGACACACAGGCACGCACAAATACACACACACACACGGAGACACACACACACACACACACACACACACACACACACACACACACACACACACATACACACACACACACACACGGACACACACACACGCGCACACACACACAAACACACGGAGACACACACACACACACGGACACACACGGACACACATTCGGTACTTGCTGTACTCAGGAGTGTGGTGTATTAGTGTTTATATGTATGTTACAGGTGGGCCAGTGTATATATGTAAGTATATGTATGTATGTACTTGCTGTACTCAGGAGTGTGGTGTATTAGTCTTTATATGTATGTTACAGGTGGGCCGGTGCATATATGTATGTATATGTATGTATGTACTTGCTGTACTTAGGAGTGTGGTGTATTAGTGTTTATATGTATGTTACAGGTGGGCCAGTGTATATATGTATGTATATGTATGTATGTACTTGCTGTATTTAGGAGTGTTGTGTATTAGTCTTTATATGTATGTTACAGGTGGGCCAGTGTATATATGTATGTATATGTATGTATGTATGTACTTACTGTACTTAGGAGTGTGGTGTATTAGTGTTCATATGTATGTTACAGGTGGGCCAGTGTATATATGTATGTATATGTATGTATGTATGTACTTGCTGTACTTAGGAGTGTGGTGTATTAGTGTTTATATGTATGTTACAGGTGGGGCCAGTTGTATATATGTATGTATGTATGTATGTATGTACTTGCTGTACTTAGGAGTGTGGTGTATTAGTGTTTATATGTATGTTACAGGTGGGCCAGTGTATATATGTATGTATATGTATGTATGTACTTGCTGTACTTAGGAGTGTGGTGTATTAGTGTTTATATGTATGTTACAGGTGGGCCAGTGTAGATATTTACTGTATATTTTGTATGTACTTTGCTGTACTCTGGAGTGTGTGTATTCGTGTTTATGGATTTACACGTGGGCGCAGTGTATATATGCTAGTATCTGTATGTCTGTACTTGCGGTATTTATGAGTGTTTGTTTCTTGTGGTCTTTATAATGCATGTTACAGTGGCCAGTGGTAAATATATGTAATGTATAATTACTGTATTACTTGCTGTACTTAGGAGTGTGGTGTATTAGTGTTTATATGTATGTTACAGGTGGGCCAGTGTTTATATGTATGTATATGTATGTATGTACTTGCTGTACTTAGGAGTGCGGTGTATTAGTGTTTATATGTATGTTAAACACGTGGGCCAGGTATAAATTTCTGTCTACGATGATGTACTTGCTGTACTAGGAGTGTGGTGTATTAAGTCTGTTATATGTATGTTCATGGTGTGCCAGTGTATATATGGTATGAATTGTATTTATGTGTTGCCTTACTTAGGAGTTGTTTTGTCATTAGTGTTTATATGTATGTTACAGGTGGGCCAGTGTATATATGTATGTATATGTATGTATGTATGTACTTGCTGTATTTAGGAGTGTGGTGTACTAGTGTTTATATGTATGTTACAGGTGGGCCAGTGTATATATGTATGTATATGTATGTATGTACTTGCTGTACTCAAGAGGATGGTGTTTTAATGTTCATATGTATGTTACAGGTGGGCCAGTGTATATATGTATGTATATGTATGTATGTACTTGCTGTACTTAGGAGTGTGGTGTTCTAGTGTTTATGCTACCCATGTTTACTCCGCCCCCAGCCAGTGAGCAGCCTAAGGGCTGATGGACCATGTAATGAAAACAGAGCAAAACTGACTGTCCCTCCAGTGTTGCACGCTTGACTTGTTTGAGAAGTATAACTTCACTGTACCTCACTGTACCTCACTGTACCTCACTGTTCCTGTGTTGCATGCTTGACTTGTGTGACAAGTGCAACCTCACTGTACCTCACTGTACCTTACTGTACCACACTGTACCTCACTGTACCTCACTGTTACTGTGTTGCAGGCTTTACTTGTTTTAGAAGTACAACCTCACTGTACCTCACTGTACCTCACTCTTCCTGTGTTGCAGGCTTGCCTTGTTTTAGAAGTACAACCTCACTGTACCTCACTGTACCTCACTGTACCTCACTGTACTTCACTGTTCCTGTGTTGCAGGCTTGACTTGTTTGAGAAGTACAACCTCACTGTACCTGTCACATGGGAGGATGCTTTGGAGATTGCACAAAGGTGATTTATTTTATTTCATTTCTACACCCCACACTGGTAAAATAACAACACAAATCTACCGGTTGTAGTCGCTTCCAAAGGGTGAGTCATCATTTGATTTACCGGCTGTTGTTGTTGTTAGGCAAAATCAAGGGTCTAATTGCTGTGGTTATGTTACCAGTGCCAGGAAGTGGGACCCCGTACATGGAACAGTGACCCGTAGTTAACATCTCACTCACATGCATGCCAGCACCCACCCAACCCCCCCAAGCTAGGTAAAGGGTTCCCCCATCCAGACCTGGGAGCTCTTACCCTGGGTTAGTGACTAGGAAATGGGAGCAGTCCAAGCCCATAAAATAGTGTTTTAGTTAATTATGCTCGCGTGGCCCATAAAGTAGTGTTTTAGTTACTTATGCAAGCCCATAAAGTAGTGGTTTAGTTACTTATGCAAGCCCATAAAGTGTTTTAGTTACTTATACAAGCCCATAAATAGTGTTTTAGTTACTTATGCTCGCGTGGCTGGTTATTTTTGAGCACCCCTACCCCATACACGAAACAGCAATCGCTGAGTATTCAGAAGATCGGTGGTTATCCCCAGTGCAAGCAAATGGGCTCGCCACCTCAACCTCAAGCCTCATAACAAGGCACACTATTTATTTAATTAATATTGATTGATCAGAAATGAAGGTAGAGAAAGTCCTGTATGATGACGAGCAGTTTTTTCTTATGTTTTCCTTCTTTTCCTGTATGACACGTCGCCACTAATTTTTTAACTGTATGACGCTTCACCGCTGATTTTTTCATGTATGACGCGTCGCCACTGATTGTTTTTACTGTATGACGCGTCGCCACAGAGCTTTTCATGCATGAAGCGTCGCCACTGCGTCACAGTTTTGTTGTTGCATGGAGTCGCATGAGCTTGGCCCAGCCCCCCCAAACAACCTACAGGCTCCACGCTTCACAATCCGCCATGCGATGGCTATGCAGTATTCCTGATACTAAGGCTTGAGTAGCCCAAGTAGCTACCGAACCTGGCCTACAGAAACCAGAAATAAAAAGCACTGTTGACTAGGACAGGTCTTATATCAACGGGAGCTCCTCAGGAACCACTCGTCTTTGTTACGCTTACGTTGCACTGCTCCAAAACCACTCATCTTTGCTAGGCAGGCTTGCTAGGCAGGCTAGGTTGCACTGCTCCGGAACCACTCCTCTTTGCCAGGCTCATGTTGCACTGCTCCGGAACCACTCGCCTTTGCCTGGCTCACGTTGCACTGCTCCGGAACCACTCCTCTTTGCTGGGCTCATGTTGCACTGCTCCGGAACCACTCCTCTTTGCTGGGCTGATGTTGCACTGCTCCGAAACCACTCGTCTTTTCCAGGCTCACGTTGCACTGCTCCGAAACCACTCGTCTTTTCCAGGCTCACGTTGCACTGCTCCGGAACCACTCGTCTTTGCTAGGCTCACGTTGCCCTGCTCCGGAACCACTCGTCTATGTTATGCTCACAATGCAGTGTTCACCGTTTATCATGCTGCATATCAAATGCATGTTTGATCACTGCTTTTTAAAAAGCTGTGCGTTTCACGCAACTCCGTTGTTCTGCGTGATTTTAGTACATTTATGTTGCCTGGTATGTCTCTTTGAGGTTCCTGAAGTCCTTGATTGAATGTGCTGCTTTTTACCTGCATTTGTACTGTGTCACTTTTAGATACCAGGAGTCCTTGATTAGCTGTACTGCTTTTGACCTGCATTTGTACTGCGCATTCCACTGTTAATTGTTTGGGCTGCATGTAGCGGCTTCTAGACAGCTTCATTATCTCCTCCTTGGTTCAAACTTGAACCTAGCTAGAGCGTCTGAAAGCTGGCGCGCTGCCTTTTAGAGCCCCACTGCGCGTTTTTGCGCAGTTTTTTGCAACCCCCTGTGGGCGCAGCAAGCATTTTTGCGCTTTTTGCACTATAAAGCACAGTTTTATTTTTTCAAGTGCGCTAAAGCGCTGGCCAATTTGGTCAATGGAAGTACCCTGGTTCAAACTTGAACCTAGCTAGAGCGTCTGAAAGCTGGCACGACAGGCATTTCAATGCAACTGAAAGCTTTGGGCTAGACCCAGTGGGTGGCTCATGGAGCTGCCTGGAAGCTGCCATGCTTCGCCCCAAAAAGGACCGTGGAATCAGAGTGGACCCCAACCCTAACTCTTTCAAATTTGAATCCAAAGCTTCCAGCCCACTGTGCTACGGAAGGTGCTTGATACCGCTGTGCTGTCCAGCTGCCTAGACAAGCTACCAGCCAGGCGGTACTTGAGCGAGGCAAAGGACAGGCCTGAAGCTAGCTAGAGCGTCTGAAAGCTGGCACGACAGGCATTTCATTGCAGTGGTAATCTATGGGCTTGACTCTGTCGCTGGCTAATGGAGCTGGGTGGGAGCTGCTACATGTATCCCAACACAGAAAATAGTGTTTAATTTTGGTGGTTGGCCCCAGTTGAAGCAAACGGGCTGCACCCATCAACCCCAAGCCTCGTAATAAGTAGGGAACGGCAATGATGTCATATGATATCATGTCATCATATGATATCATTTGATATCATATGATGCCGGCAGTCTGACCAGGCTAAAGTTACCAGTTACATACAATACCGTATCATATGATATCATACTGGCATTTGGTCAGTATCATATGATTTTCCGATCCCTCATAATAAGGCTTACTATTTATTTGCTTTACTTGTCCCCGCAGGTTCAACGGAACTGATTTTGATGGGGATGGGGAGCCTGCCTATGCACACTGCTACCCTTTTAAAATGTCTGGTGACCTGATGATTAGCATGCTTGCACCCCAAACGCAGTACCATAATAAGGCATACTATTTATTTGCTTTATCTTGCTCGCAGGTTCAACGGAACTGATTTTGATGGGGACGGGGAGCCTGACTATGCACACTGCTATCCTTTGGAAATGTCTGGCGACCTGTTGGTTAGCATGCTTGCTCCCCAAACGCAGTACCAAGGCCCCCAGCAAGGTTTTCTGTTCGACCCTGATACCATGGAGCCGCTTGTGAACAACCCGGCCATGAAGAAGGTGTGATGGTGTGGAGGGGGGAGGGGGGGAGGGGGGATGTCCCTGTACCAAGGCCACCAGCAAGGTTTCCTGTTTGACCCTCATACCATGGAGCTGCTTGTGAACAACCTGGCCATGAAGGTCCCTTTGTAACACCCACCTGTGCACCCACCCCCTGCAGGCCCTGAAACTGACCTCTGAGATGATGACCTACTCAAACGACCGATCTTTCTCCCTCTCCTCCACTCCCACCATCCATCTCCACTCCCACTCCTATCTGACATGCCCACCAACCACCACTCACCCACCTGTCCACCCACCCCTGCAGGCCCTGAAGCACCTCATTTCTACCCCCCACCTCCACCCCCACCCCCCACCCCCACTCCCACCCCTATCTGACATGCCCACCAACCACCACCCACCCTCTGCAGGCCCTAAAACAGACCTCTAAGATGATGACCTACTCAAACAAGCGGCGTCTCCACTCCCACCTCCACTCCCACCACCCACACCCACCACCCACACCCTGCAGGCCCTAAAACTGACCTTTGAGATGATGACCTACTCAAACGACCGACCTTTCTCCCTCTCCTCCACTCCCACCATCCACCCCCACTCCCACCACTATCTGTCATGCCCACCAACCACCACTCACCCACCTGTCCACCCACCCCCTGCAGGCCCTGAGACTGACCTCTGAGATGGTGACCTACTCAAACGACCAACCTTTCTATCCCCACCACCACTCCCACCACTTACCCCCACTCACACGCCTATCTAACATGCCCACCACCCACCCACCTGTCCACCCACCCCCTGCAGGCCCTGAAACTGACCTCTGAGATGACGAGCTACTCAAACGATCGACCTTTCTCCCTCTCCTCCTTGACTCCATACCATTCAAGATTCCATGATGGCAAGTGCCTCTTCGCCAGCCACTTCGCCCATCATTTCAAGCTTAGCCCCATCTATGGCCAGGCTGTACTCGGCAACATCGGCATTACACCACCCCTGGGGATGGAACATGTGCTGGACCGACAGACAATGGAACTGATTCGCTGTGATGCCAAAAGGTGTAGCGACAGTATGCAGCTACCCTCGGGGAAAAGCCGGCACTACAACTTGGCCCCTGAGGGGTGGGGCAGGAGCCACACCATATCTCTCAACCCGTACATGAAGACGGAATACAGGTACTAAACTTGACTGGCTTGGAAGGGTGCATTCTGGTCAGAAGGGGTGCCATATTGGCTTGCAAGGGTGCATTCTTGCTTCATAGTGTGTATTCTGGGCAGAAAGGGTGACACCGAACAAGGGTGCCACCGAACAAGGTGCCAAACACTGCATATTGGCTTGCAAGGGTGCATTCTGGTCAGAAAGGGTGCCATATTGTACCCCGACCTGTCAGTCAAAGCTAGTAATACTGTACGTACATGAAGACGGCATACATGTACTCAACTTAGCTGGCTTGGAAGGGTGCATTCTGGGTAGTCGGGTAGAAAGGGTGCCAGGGCGCTGAAAAAGGTGCCATACACTGCATTCTGGCTTGAAAGGGTGCATTCTGGGAAGTGTTCTGGTACTCAACTTAACTGGTTTGAAAAAGTGCATCCTGGGCATTCTGGGTAGAAAGGGTGCCAGGGCGCCAAAAAAGGTGCCATACACTGCATTCTGACTTGAAAGGGTGCATTCTGGGAAGTGTTCAGGTACTTTACTTACCTGGCTTGAAAGGGTGTATTCTGGGCAGAAAGGGTGCCATATTGCCATATTGCCATATTGGTGCCGAGAAAGTGCTAAACACTGCATTCTGGCTTGAAAAGGTGTAGTCTGGGTAGAAAGGGTGCCATATTGGTGCCGAACAAGGTGCCAAACACTTAGCTGGCTTGAAAGGATGCATTCTGGGCAGAAAGGGTGCCATGTACATACACTGTACCCCCCCCCCCCCCCCCCCCCCCCCCCCCCACACACACACACACATTCACACACACCCTTTATTCACCATCCACTCGCATGCTCACCTCTGAAGAATGCCAAGCATTTGGTTATGTTGGGGTTCAGTTGGGGTCCAAGCAAGCAACTCCAAGTGCATCCTGTCCCACGCCCTTCCTTTCATCATTATCCCCCACCCCTCCAGAATGCTCCCTGAATGCACGCCCTCTCACCCCCTCCCCCCCCCCCCCTCTGAACCTGATTCCCCCCCCCACCCCCCCCCCCACACACACACCTCCCGCCCTCCCCCTCATACCTGAGTGCCCCCCCCCCACCTACCACACCACATGCTCACCGCCACACCACCGGCTCGCTCCTGATGCCTTCCTCTGCCCCCCCCTCCCCCCCCCCCCCCCCCCGTCTTCCTCTGCCCCTCGCCCCCCCTTTCCCTCCCGTCACCCCGGCTCCCCCCCCCGCCCTCTCTCTCCTAATGCCCTCCTGAAGAACCCATCCCCCCCCCATCCTCCCCCCCCCCCTCATCCTTGAGTGCCTCACCCCCCAACCCCCACCCCCACCCCACCCCTCTCTCTCATGAAGTGCCCTCCCTCTGTCCCCCCCCCCAGCCCCCCCACCCCCACCCCTCTCTCTCCTGAATGCCCTCCCTCTGCCCCCACCACCCCGCCCCCTCTCTCCCTCTGCCCTCCCTCTGCCCCCCCCTCCCCCACCCCCCTCCCCCCCCCTCATTCCAGGTTCTTCTTCAACGATATGATGAGGAACTTATATGCTGTTCTGCAGGTTCAGATCAGAATTAGATTCAGTTCAGATTCAGGTTTCATTACAGGTTCTTCTTCAACGATACGATGAGGAACAGACTGGCGTTCCAACCCTCTCTCCCCCCCCCCCCCCCCCACCCCACCACCCCCTCATTCCAGTTCTTCTCTTCAACGATATGATGAGGAACTTATATGCTGTTCTGCAGCTTCAGATCAGAATTAGATTCAGTTCAGATTCAGTTTCATTACATGTTCTTCTTCAACGATATGATGAGGAACAGACTGGCGACCCCCCCCTCTCTCCCCCCCCCCCCCCCCCCCCCCCCCTCATCCTGAATGCCTTCTTTGCTCCCCCCCACCCTCATCCTGAATGCCTTCTTTGCTCCCCCCCACCCTCATTCCAGGTTCTTCTTCAACAATATGATGAGGGGGGGGGGGGGGGGGGGGGGGGGGGGGGGCCTCCCTCTGCCCCCCCCTCCCCCCTCATATAGCAATGTGACTTATGCCCCCCCCTGCCCCCCCTCATTCCAGGTTCTTCTTCAACGATATGATGAGGACCATCTACGCTAATTCGGGGTTCAGATCCCAGGTCACATATAGCAATATGACTTATGTCGGACCTATGCGGCCAGCTGAGGTTGAGATTACCGAAGAAAACTTGAATCTATGGGACAGCCACGGATTCAATCGGAATGACACCATTGTGAGTAAACCCTAAACCCTAAACCCTAAACCCTAAACCCTAAATTTGAATCTATGGGACAGCCAAGTATTCAAATGGAATGAAACCATTGTGAGTGAATCCTAAACCCTAAACCCTAAACTTGAATTTATGAAGCAGCCAAGGATTCAATCGGAATGACACCGGTGTGAGTGAACCTTAAACCCTAAACCCTATAGTCTGTAGGTTGAGGGTGGCAGCCCGTTTGCTTGCACTGAGGCCAACCACCAAATGTGAGTTAGTGATCTTCCCCCAATACCTGTACCCTGGAAATGTGTTTAAACTGTAGGGTGCCCTGGCGGGTCCCCTGGAGGTTGGCCCAGGGGGTGGAGTAATGTTTGTCAAGCAGCAGTGGCAGCCTCCTTGGTGAAATATGCAAAAGCAGGTGCTTACTTATCCATACAATTTAATATTTTGGGGCTCAAGAATCAATATAGCATGGCATGCCATTAGTATTCAACTTGGTGGCCTGTACGGCTAATGGACTTAGTAGCTCACTGACTCCCCGAAGTTACATGGAGGCAGGTGCAGCAACTCCCGAGGCTACAGTTGCTACTGCGCAACCTGCAGGTAAGTCGAATAGGTCTGAGCCCCCTAGGGTTTAGGGTTTATTTTTTTTATTTTTTCCTCTAACTGTCTAGAACTAGTATGCTTCGTGGTGCCATAGCTATCACACGGTGGGTACTTGGAATTGGAAGGTGGTTAGCAGCCCAGAGTTGGCTGAAAAAACATTTCATAATCCAGTCCTCGTCTTTAAAAGGTCCCAATCCTGGTCCCAATGCACAATAAAACCCTAATCGGGGCACTGGGGCCAACCACGTTTTTCATTTTTTTACGACATTTAAAAAGCTTGTTTCCGACTTTGTTTTCGGACGCTGGGGCCGACCAGTGTTTTTGACAACTGCCAACCAGTGTTTTTGACAACCGCCATTCTGTCAGTGCATGAGTCTGGCTAAACTAGTCAGAAATACCCCCCGAAACCCTTGGGCTCTGTGCTCCGTGGGGGTTGAGGGGCGGCGCGTTGAACTATGGTAGCACCAAGTAACTCAACTTGCGACGCTTGCCACAAAAACATCACTGGGGCCAAATGCTTATTGATGATGATGATGATGATGATGATGATGATGATGATGATGATGGTGATGGTGATGGTGATGGTGATGGTGATGGCGATGGTGATGGTGATGGTGATGATGATGATGATGATGATGACGATGACGATGATGATGATGATATAAATATACATATGCATATAGACACATATACATATACAGATGTACATGCACACATATACACATATAGCCCTGAACACACATACACACACCATGTTGCTCATCATACACATCTTAGTATACACACACATGTAAATCATACTCATACTCATCTAAGTCTACACACACATGTTAATCATACACATACACATGTTACTCATCATCAGACTTTGATGAAGAATTTTTGCGCGGGGATACATACATCGTCCAATACGTCAAAGGATTGTGGCAGCAAGATGAATCTGTATTCAAGTTGAGCACCGAAAATAGCATACACATCTCTGTATACACACACATGTTACTCATCATACACACACACGCCATGTTGTTCATCAGACTCATCTCATTATTGCGTTTTTTTGCATTGCAGAGATTCTTGATGGCTACAGACCAGGTGTTCAAGAGCACCAACCTCCATTTGCAGCTTCGAATTCATGACCTGGATAAATACAGGTAATCATAATTCTCCCACCTAGTCATCGTGTGTGCGTGTTTGTATGTATGTGAGTGCGAGTGTGTGTGTTTGTGTCTGTGTGTTTACATACTTGTGTGCATGTATATGTGCGTGTGCATGCCTGTTTCCCCCTCTCCCCCTCCACCTCCCACCTCCCTACAACCTCCCTACACAATTCACGAATTCATGACGTGGATAAATACAGGTAATCATAATGATGCCACCAAGTCATGGAACAGAGGGGGGAGGTGCTGCATTTGTGTGAATGTACGTGTGTGTATGTATGTGTGTGAATGTACGTGTGTGAATGTACGTGTGTGTATGTATGTGTGTGAATGTACGTGTGTGTATGTATGTGTGTGAATGTACGTGTGTGTATGTATGTGTGTGAATGTACGTGTGTGTATGTTTGTGTGTGAATGTACGTGTGTGTATGTATGTGTGTGAATGTACGTGTGTGTATGTATGTGTGTGTATGTATGTGTGTGCATGTATGTGTATGTATGCGTGTGTATGTATGTGTGTGTATGTATGTGTGTGTATGTATGTATGTGTGTGAATGTACGTGTGTGTATGTATGTGTGTGAATGAACGTGTGTGTATGTATGTGTGTGAATGTACATGTGTGTATGTATGTGTGTGAATGTACGTGTGTGTATGTATTTGTGTGAATGTACATGTGTGTATGTATGTGTGTGAATGTACATGTGTGTATGTATGTGTGTGAATGTACGTGTGTGTATGTATGTGTGTGAATGTACGTGTGTGTATGTATGTGTGTGCATGTATGCGTGTGTATGTATGTGTATGTATGCGTGTGTATGTATGTTTGTGTATGTGTGTGTTTGTATGTATGTGTATGTGTGTGTATGTATGCGTGTGTATGTATGTATGTGTGTGTGTATATATTATATATACACTCTCCACCCCTCCCCCTCCACCTTCCCCATCTCCCCTTCTCACTCTGATGATCACCACACACAGGAGCATGCTCCAGCATTCTATTGATCATGTCATAGCCCTGGACCCTACACCCTAAACCCTAAACCGGATGTTCACCCCATGCAGGAGCGCACTCCAGCATTCTCTTGATCATGTCATGCCTTTGGACCTACACCCTACATCCTACACCCTACACCCTAAGCCCTAAACCTGATGTTCACCGCATGCAGGAGCATGCTTCAGCATTCTCTTGATCATGTCATGGCCTTGTACCCTAAACCCTAAACATTCTCTTGATCACGTCATGGCCCTGGATCCGACACCCTACACTCTAAACCCTACACCCTAAACCCAATGTTCACCCAATGCAGGAGTGCCCTTCAGCATTCTCTTGATCATGTCATGGCCTTGAACCCTAAACCCTAAACCCTACACCTTAAACCCGATGTTCACCCCATGCAGGAGTGCCCTTCAGCATTCTCTTGATCATGTCATGGCCTTGAACCCTAAACTCTAAACCCTACACCCTAAACCCGATGTTCACCCCATGCAGGAGTGCCCTTCAGCATTCTCTTGATCATGTCATGGCTTTGGACCTACACCCTACACCCTAAGCCCTAAACCCGATGTTCACCACATGCAGGAGCGTGCTTCAGCATTCTCTTGATCACGTCATGGCCCTGGATCCAACACCCTACACTCTAAACCCTACTCCCTAAACCCGGTGTTCACCCCACGCAGGAGCGTGCTTCAGCATTCTCTTGATCATGTCATGTCCCTGGACCCTACACCCTACACCCTACACCCTAAATCCTAAACCCTAAACCCTACTCCCTAAACCCGGTGTTCACCCCACGCAGGAGCGTGCTTCAGCATTCTCTTGATCATGTCATGGCCCTGAACCCTACACCCCTCAGTGGGACATTGAATGATGAACTTGACCAGGTCATGTCCCCCCCCCCCACACACACCCACCCACCTTCCCCCTATCCCCCTCCACCCTCCCTCCACCCCCCCTCCACCCTCCCTCCACCCCTCCCTCTCACCCTCCACCTTTCCCCTCTACCCTTCTCACTTTGATGATCATTCTATGCAGGAGCCCGCTTCAGCATTCTATTGATCATGTCATGGCCCTGGATCCGATACCCTTCACTCTAAACCCTACTCCCTAAACCCGGTGTTCACCCCACGCAGGAGCGCGCTTCAGCATTCTCTTGATCATGTCATGTCCCTGGATCCCCTCAGTGAGACGTTGGATGATCAACTTGACATGGTCATGTCCATGACCTATGACTGGTTCAATGACGTCCTCCATACTGCGGACTTTGAAGAGACCAGAACCACATACAGGTGTGGCCACTGTGTTTGTGTGGGGGGGGGGAGATGGGGTAGGGGGTAGGGACTGTGTGTGTGTGTGTGGGGGGGGGGGGGAGGGGGGGGGAGGGGGGGGGGAGGGGTAGGGGGGAGGGACGGTGTGTGTGGGGTTTAAGGTGTGGATGTGGGTGTGGGTGTGGGGGGGGTGGGGCTTTATGTAGGTCCAGTTGTGTAGCAACAAGATTCTGCGTACTGTGGACTTTGAAGAGACCAGAAGCACGTACAGGTGTGGCCACTGTGTTTGTGTAGCTTTAAGTTGGTCCAGATGTGTAGCAACAAGAACCTGCATACTGTGGACTTTGAAGAGACCAGAAGCACGTACAGGTGTGGCCACTGTGTTTGTGTAGCTTTATGCTGGTCCAGCTGTGTAGCAACAAGAACCTGCATACTGTGGACTTTGAGGAGACCAGAACCACGTACAGGTGTGGCCACTGTGTTTGTGTAGCTTTAAGCTGGTCCAGCTGTGTAGCAACAAGAACCTGCATACTTTGGACTTTGAAGAGACAAGAAGCACGTACAGGTGTGGCCACTGTGTTTGTGTAGCTTTATGTTGGTCCAGCTGTGTAGCAACAAGAACCTACATACTGTGGACTTTGAAGAGACCAGAAGCACGTACAAGTGTGGCCACTGTGTTTGTGTAGCTTTATGCTGGTCCAGCTGTGTAGCAACAAGAACCTGCATACTGTGGACTTTGAAGAGACCAGAAGCACGTACAGGTGTGGCCACTGTGTTTGTGTAGCTTTATGTTGGTCCAGCTGTGTAGCAACAAGAACCTGCATACTGTGGACTTTGAAGAGACCAGAAGCACGTACAGGTGTGGCCACTGTGTTTGTGTAGCTTTGTGTAGGTCCAGCTGTGTAGCAACAAGATTCTGCATACTGTGGACTTTGAAGAGACAAGAAGCGCGTACAGGTGTGGCCACTGTGTTTGTGTAGCTTTAAGCTGGTCCAGCTGTGTAGCAACAAGAACCTGCATACTGTGGACTTTGAAGAGACCAGAAGCATGTACAGGTGTGGCCACTGTGTTTGTGTAGCTTTATGCTGGTCCAGCTGTGTAGCAACAAGAACCTGCATACTGTGGACTTTGAAGAGACCAGAAGCACGTACAGGTGTGGCCACTGTGTTTGCGTAGCTTTATGCTGGTCCAGCTGTGTAGCAACAAGATTCTGCATACTGTGGACTTTGAAGAGACCAGAAGCACGTATAGGTGTGGCCACTGTGTTTGTGTAGCTTTAAGCTGGTCCAGCTGTGTAGCAACAAGAACCTGCATACTGTGGACTTTGAAGAGACCAGAAGCACGTACAGGTGTGGCTACTGTGTTTGTGTAGCTTTATGTTGGTCCAGCTGTGTAGCAACAAGAACCTGCATACTGTGGACTTTGAAGAGACCAGAAGCACGTACAGGTGTGGCCACTGTGTTTGTGTAGCTTTAAACTGGTCCAGCTGTGTAGCAACAAGAACCTGCATACTGTGGACTTTGAAGAGACCAGAAGCACGTACAGGTGTGGCCACTGTGTTTGTGTAGCTTTGTGTTGGTCCAGCTGTGTAGCAACAAGAACCTGCATACTGTGGACTTTGAAGAGACCAGAAGCACGTACAGGTGTGGCCACTGTGTTTGTGTAGCTTTATGCTGGTCCAGCTGTGTAGCAACAAGAACCTGCATACTGTGGACTTTGAGGAGACCAGAACCACGTACAGGTGTGGCTACTGTGTTTGTGTAGCTTTAAGCTGGTCCAGCTGTGTAGCAACAAGAACCTGCATACTGTGGACTTTGAAGAGACCAGAAGCACGTACAGGTGTGGCCACTGTGTTTGTGTAGCTTTATGTTGGTCCAGCTGTGTAGCAACAAGAACCTGCATACTGTGGACTTTGAAGAGACCAGAAGCACGTACAGGTGTGGCCACTGTGTTTGTGTAGCTTTATGTTGGTCCAGCTGTGAAGCAACAAGAACCTGCATACTGTGGACTTTGAAGAGACCAGAAGCACGTACAGGTGTGGCCACTGTGTTTGTGTAGCTTTAAACTGGTCCATCTGTGTAGCAACAAGAACCTGCATACTGTGGACTTTGAAGAGACCAGAAGCACGTAAAGGTGTGGCCACTGTGTTTGTGTAGCTTTATGTTGGTCCAGCTGTGTAGCAACAAGAACCTGCATACTGTGGACTTTGAAGAGACCAGAAGCACGTACAGGTGTGGCCACTGTGTTTGTGTAGCTTTATGTTGGTCCAGCTGTGTAGCAACAAGAACCTGCATACTGTGGACTTTGAAGGGACCAGAACCATGACCAGGTGTTGCCACTGTGTTTCATATAGGTCCAGTTGTGTAGCAAAAGTTGTGTGGCAAAAGTTGTGTGGCAAAAGTTGTGTGGCAAAAGTTTTATATAGGTCCAGCTGTGTAGCAAAAGTTGCGATGCAAGCCTGTTTTCAGGATTGCGGCTTAGCACAATATAGGTCAGAGCACGAAGCCCCGGGGGTTCAGGGGGCAGTATGCATGTATGTATGTATGCTACAGTCCAGGGGTAGGCTAAATAGGCTAAAGGGACTTGCCGAACCCTATAGGAAGGGCTTAAAAAAGAACAAGCGCTGATGAACTGAGCCCCAAACAATCGTTTAAACAACGGGGGCCCTGAGTCGGGGGACAGGGATAATTTAATTCTACAATATTAAGGGCAGTGTGTCGCAATGGGGTCACACCAAGTCCCTCAAGTTGCGGTACATCATACCAAAGACATACAGGTGTGCCCCCCGACTCTTCATCCTCAGAGTGATTTGGTCTACCACTAGACCAATGTATATCACTGAAGGGGGCAGTGCGTTGCAGTGGGGTCACACAAGTCCATTAATTTGCGGTGCATCATACAAAATTACATACAGGTGTGCCCCCGAGCTATGGTCCCGGTCCGTGTATACAGTTAGATGCACCGTACCGTACAATATCCAGGGACCGGTAGCATGGTTGAGCTATGGTCCCGGTCCGTGTATACAGTTAGATGCACCGTACCATACAGTATCCAGGGACCGGTAGCATGGTTGAGCTATGGTCCCGGTCCGTGTATACAGTTAGATGCACCGTACCATACAGTATCCAGGGACCAGTAGCATGGTTGAGCTATGGTCCCGGTCCGTGTATACAGTTAGATGCACCGTACCATACAGTATCCAGGGACCGGTAGCATGGTTGAGCTATGGTCCCGGTCCGTGTATACAGTTAGATGCACCGTACCATACAGTATCCAGGGACCGGTAGCATGGTTGAGCTATGGTCCCGGTCCGTGTATACAGTTAGATGCACCGTACCATACAGTATCCAGGGACCGGTAGCATGGTTGAGCTATGGTCCCGGTCCGTGTATACAGTTAGATGCACCGTACCATACAGTATCCAGGGACCGGTAGCATGGTTGAAGCTATGGTCCCGGTCCGTGTATACAGTTAGATGCACCGTACCATACAGTATCCAGGGACCGTAGCATGGTTGAGCTATGGTCCCGGTCCGTGTATACAGTTAGATGCACCGTACCATACAGTATCCAGGGACCAGTAGCATGGTTGAGCTATGGTCCCGGTCCGTGTATACAGTTAGATGCACCGTACCATACAGTATCCAGGGACCGGTAGCATGGTTGAGCTATGGTCCCGGTCCGTGTATACAGTTAGATGCACCGTACCATACAGTATCCAGGGACCGGTAAGCATGGTTGAGCTATGGTCCCGGTCCGTGTATACAGTTAGATGCACCGTACCATACAGTATCCAGGGACCGGTAGCATGGTTGAGCTATGGTCCCCGGTCCGTGTATACAGTTAGATGCACCGTACCATACAGTATCCAGGGACCGGTAGCATGGTTGAGCTATGGTCCCGGTCTGTGTATACACTCAGATGCACCGTACCATACAGTATCCAGGGACCGGTAGCATGGTTGAGCTATGGTCCCGGTCCGTGTATACACTCAGATGCACCGTACCATACAGTATCCAGGGACCGGTAGCATGGTTGAGCTATGGTCCCGGTCCGTGGATACAGTTAGATGCACCGTACCATACAGTATCCAGGGACCGGTAGCATGGTTGAGCTATGGTCCCGGTCCGTGTATACAGTTAGATGCACCTTACCATACAGTATCCAGGGACCGGTAGCATGGTTGAGCTATGGTCCCGGTCTGTGTATACAGTTAGATGCACCGCACCATACAGTATCCAGGGACCGGTAGCATGGTTGAGCTATGGTCCCGGTCCGTGTATACAGTTAGATGCACCTTACCATACAGTATCCAGGGACCGGTAGCATGGTTGAGCTATGGTCCCGGTCCGTGTATACAGTTAGATGCACCGCACCATACAGTATCCAGGGACCGGTAGCATGGTTGAGCTATGGTCCCGGTCCGTGTATACAGTTAGATGCACCGTACCATACAGTATCCAGGGACCGGTAGCATGATTGAGCTAATTGTCCCGGTCCGTGTATCAGTTAGATGCATGCACCGTAACATACATAACGCCAGGGACCGTACATGTTAGCTATGGTCCCGTTCCGGCTATACAGTTTTATGATGCACCGTACCATACAGTTCCAGGGACCGGTAGCATGGTTGAGCTATGGTCCGCGTCGTGTATACAGTTAAGCCACCGTACCATACATTATCCAGGGAACGGTAGCAATGGTTGAGCTATGGGTCCCGGTCCGGTAACAGTTCGACACAAAAAAACCGTACCATACAGTATCCAAGGACCGGCAGCATGATTGAGCTATGGTCCTGGTCTGTGTATACAGTTAGATGCACCGTACCATACAGTACTAGGGACCGGTAGCATGGTTGAGCTATGGTCCCGGTCCGTGTATACAGTTAGACGCACCGTACCATACAGTATCCAAGGACCGGCAGCATGGATTGAAAGCGTCTATGGTCCTTGTCCCGTGTATACAGTTAGATGCCACCGTACCCTACAGTACTAGGGACGCGGGTAGCATGGTTGAGCTATTGTCCCGGTCCGTGTAAAATACAGTTAGAATGCCCCGTACCATACAGTCTCCAGGGACCGGTAATGGTTGTCTATGGTCCCGGTCCTGTATACAGTTTAGATCACCGTCCATACAGTATTCCAGGGACCAGGTAGCATGGTTGAGGCTATGGCCCGGTCCCTTGTATCAGTAGATGCACCGTACCATACATTATCCAGGACCAGTAGCATGGTTGAAGCTATGGTCCCGGTCCGTGTATACATTAGATGCACCCGTACCATACAGTATCCAGGGACCGCGTAGCGAATGATTAGAGCTAATGGTACGTGGTATGGGTAACAAATTAGATGCAGAACAGTTTGATGCTCTGTACCATCGTATCCAGGACCGGTAGCATTGGTTGAGCTAGGGTGCCCGTCCGTGTATAACAGTTAGATGCACCGTACCATAAGTATCCAGGGACCGGTAGTAATGGTATTGAGCTATGTCCTGGTCCTTGATACAGTTGAATGCAACCGTACCTACAGTACTAGGGACCCGGTAGCATGGTTTGAGCTATGGTCCTGGTCCGTGTATACGTTAGATGCACCGTACCCATACAGTATCCAGGGACCGGTAGCATGGTTGAGCTATGTCCCGGTCCGTGTATCAGTTATGACCGTACATACAGTATCCAGGGACCGGTAGCATGGTTGAGCTATGGTCCGGTCCTCCCGTGTATCAAGTTGATGCACCGTACCAAGCAGTATCCAGGGACCGGTATCATGGTTGGCTATGGTCCCGGTTCCGTGTATCGTTAATGCACCGTACCATACAAGTTTCCAGGGACTCGGTAGCATGGTTGAGCTATGGCCCCGGTCCGTGTATACAGTTAGATGCACCGGGGACCATACAGGTAGTCCAGGACCTGTAGCATGATTGAGCTATGTACGGGTAATAGGTAAACAGTTAGATTTGGCAGAACAGTTAGATGCTCCGTACCATACAGTATCCAGGGACCAGGTAGCATGGTTGCGCATGGTCCCGGTCGTTTATACATTTAGATGCAGCCGTACCATACGTATCCCAGGGAACCGTTAGTATGGTTGAGCTATGGGTCCCGTCCGTGTATACAGTTGATGGCACCGTAACCATACGTACTAGGGACCGGTAGCTGGTTTACTATGTCCCTTCCGTGTTACAGTTAGATGCAAAAAGGGACGTACCATACAGTACTAGGCCGGTAGCATGGTTTGAGCTATTGTCCCGGTCTCGTGTATACAGTGAGATGCACCGACCATACAGTATCCAGGGTCCGTAGCATGGTTAGCTATGGTCCCGGTTCCGTGTATCCTTAGATGCACCTGTACCATTACAGTATCCAGGGACCGGTAAGCATGGTTGATCTCTGGTCCCTGGGGGGGGGGGTTTTTTGCCCCCCCCCCCCCCCCCCCCCCCCCCCCCCCCCCCCCCCCCCCCCGTGTATCACGTTAGATGCACCGTACCATACAGTATCCAGGACCGGTATCATGGTTGAGCATTGTCCCGTCCGTGTATAAACATTTTAGATGCAACCGTACCATACAGTATCCAGGGACCGGTAGCATGGTGAGCTATGTCCCGTCCGTGTAATCAGTTATGCACCGTACCATACAGTATCCAAGGCCGGTAGCAATGGTTGAGCTATTGTCCCCGGTCCCGTGTATACAGTTAGATGCAAACCGTACCATCAGTATCCAGGGCCGGCTAGCATGATTAAGCTATGTTACGGGTTATAGGTAACAGTTATATGCAGAACAGTAGATGCTCCGTACCAGACAGTATCCCAGGGACCGGTAGCATGGTTGAAGCTAGGGTCCCGCCGGTCCGTGTAAAAATTAACAGTTAGATGCAACCGTAACCATACAGTATCCAGGGACGGTAGTATGGTTAGCTATGGTCCCGGTCCGTGTATACAGTTTAGATGCACCCGTACCATACATTACTAGTGACCGGTAGCATGGTTGAGCTATGGTCCGGGTCCGTGGTTATACAGTTAGATGCAGGCCGTACCTACAGTACTAGGGCCGGTAGCATGGTTGAGCCTAATGGTCCCGGTCCGTGTATACAGTTAGATTCACCGTACCCATACAGTAATCCGGGACCGTAGCATGGTGAGCTATGGTCCCGGTCCGTGTATACATAGATTGCACCGTACCATACAGTATCCAGGGACCGGTAGCATGGTTGAGGCTATGTCCCGGTCCGTGTATCACAGTTAGATCACCGTACATACAGTATCCCGGGAGGTAGCATGGTTTAGCTATGTCCCGTCCCCGTGTATACAGTTAGATGCAACCGTACCATACAGTATCCAGGGACCTTGGGGTGGTAGCATGGTTGAGCTATGGGTCCCGGTCCGTGTAATACAGTTAGATGCACCGTACCATACATATCCCCGGGACCGGTAGCATGTTGACTATGTGCCCGGTCCGTGTATACATTAGACCACCGTACCCATACGTATCCAAGGCCGGCAGCATGATTGAGCTATTGGTCCTGGTCCTGTGTATACAGTTAGATGCACCGTACCATACAGTATCCAGGGACGGTAGCATGGTTGAGCTATGGTCCCGGTCCGTGTATACAGTTAGACGCACCGTACCATACAGTATCCAAGGACCGGCAGCATGATTGAGCTATGGTCCTGGTCCGTGTATACAGTTAGATGCACCGTACCATACAGTACTAGGGACCGGTAGCATGGTTGAGCTATGGTCCCGGTCCGTGTATACAGTTAGATGCCCGTACATACAGTATCCGGGACCGTAGCATGGTTGAGCTATGGGTCTCCCGGTCCGTGTATACAGTTAGATGCACCGGTACCATATACAGTATCCAGGACCGTTGCAATGGTTGAGCTATTGTCCCGTCCGTGTATCATTTAGATGCACCGTACCTACAGTATCCAGGACCAGTAGCATGGTTGGAGCTATGGTCCCGGTCCGTGTATCCAGTTAGATGCACCGTACCAATACAGTATCCAGGGCCGTAGCAGATTTAGCGATGGTATGGTATGGGGTAAACAGTTAGAGTGCAGAACAGTTGATCTCTTGTACCATTACAGTATCCAGGGACCGTTAGCATGGTTGAGCTATGGTCCCGGTCCGGGTATACAGTTTAGATGCAAACCGTAACCATACATTATCCAGGGACCGCGGTAGTATGGTTGAGCTATGTACTTGTCCTTGTAGACAGTTAGATGCACCGTACCATACAGTACTAGGGACCGGTAGCATGGTTGAGCTATGGTCCTGGTCCGTGTATACAGTTAGATGCACCGTACCATACAGTATCCAGGGACCGGTAGCATGGTTGAGCTATGGTCCCGGTCCCGTGAATACAGTGAATGCACCGTACATACAGTATCCAGGGACCGGTAGCATGGGTTTAGCTATGGTCCCGTCCCGTTATACAGTTAGATGCACCGTACCAACGTAATCCAGGGACCGGTAGCATGGTTGAGCTATGGTCCCGGTCCGTGTATACAGTTAGATGCACCGTACCATACAGTATCCAGGGACCGGTAGCATGGTTGAGCTATGGTCCCGGTCCGTGTATACAGTTAGATGCACCGTACCATACAGTATCCAGGGACCGGTAGCATGATTAAGCTATGGTACGGGTATAGGTAAACAGTTAGATGCAGAACAGTTAGATGCTCCGTACCATACAGTATCCAGGGACCGGTAGCATGGTTGAGCTATGGTCCCGGTCCGTGTATACAGTTAGATGCACCGTACCATACAGTATCCAGGGACCGGTAGTATGGTTGAGCTATGGTCCCGGTCCGTGTATACAGTTAGATGCACCGTACCATACAGTACTAGGGACCGGTAGCATGGTTGAGCTATGGTCCTGGTCCGTGTATACAGTTAGATGCACCGTACCATACAGTACTAGGGACCGGTGATGGTGAGCTATGTCCCGTTCCGTGTTACAGTTAAATGCACCGTACCATACAGTATCCATGGTCCGGTAGCATGGTTGACTATTGTCCTCCGGTCGTGTATACAGTTAAGTGCACCGTACCATACCGTAATCCAGGACCGGTAGCAATGGTTGAGCAGGCCGGTCCGTGTATAGCAGTTAGATGCACCGTACCATACAGTATCCAGGGACCGGTACATGGTTGAGCTAGGTCGCCGGTCCGTGTATCAGTATATGCACCGTACCATACAGTATCCAGGGACCGTTAAGCATGGATGCGCTTGGTCGGTCCCGTGTTATCCAGTTATATGCACCGTACCATAACATTATCCAAGGACCGGTAGCATGTTGAGCTATGGTCCCGGTCCGTGTATACTAGATGCACGTACCATACAGATCTCAGGACCGTAGCATGATTAAGCTATGGTACGGTTATAGGTTAACAGTTTAGATGCGAACAGTTAATCTCCTTACCATACAGTATCCAGGGAACCGGTAAGCATGTTGAGCTATGGGCCCGTCCGTGTATACATTTATATGCACCGTTGACCATACAGTATCCAGGGACCGGTAGTAGGTTGAAGCTATGGTCCCCCGGTCCCGTTTATACAGTTAGATGGCACGTACCATCAGTACTGGGACGCGTAGTCATTTTTGAGCTCTGGTCCGGTCCGTGTTATACGTTAAATGGCATATCCGTCCATACAGTACTAGGGACGTACATGGTTGAGCTATAGTCCCGGTCCAGTTTATACAGTTAGAATTGCACCGTACCATACAGTCCCAGGGACGGTAGCATGTTGAGCTATGGTCCGGTCCGTGTAACAGTTAGAAGATGCACCGTCCATACAGTATCCAGGGACCGGTAATCATTGTTGAGCTATGGCCGGTCCGTGTATAGCAGTTAGATGCACCGTACCATACATTCCAGGGACCGGAAGGCATGGTTGAGCTATGGTCCCGGTCCGTGTATACAGTTAGATGCCAGCACTCGTCATACAGTATCCCATGGACCGGTAGCATGGTTTGAGCTATGGTCCCGGTCCGTGTATACTTTGATGCACCGTACCATACAGTATCCAGGGACCGGTAGTAGTTGAGCTAGGTCCTGGTCCGTGTAACAGTTAGATGCACCTACCTAAGTATCCAGGGACCGGTAGCATGGTTTGAGCTATGTCCCCGTCCGTGTAACGTTAGATGCTCCGTACCTACCGTATCCAGGGACCAGTAGAATGGTTGAGCTATGGTCCCGGGCTGGTGTATACAGTTAGATGCACCGTACGCATACAGTTCCAGGACATCCAGGGACCGGTAGCATGATTTGACTATGGTACGGGTATGGAAAACGTGTAGATGCAGAACAGTTTAGATGCTACCGTCCATACAGTATCCAGGGACCGGTAGCATGGGTTGACTATGGTCCCGGTCCGTGTATACAGTTAGATGCACCGTACCATACAGTATCCAGGGACCGGTAGTATGGTTTGAGCTATGGTCCCGGTCCTGTATACATTTAGATGCACCGTACCATACAGTATAGGGACCGGTAGCATGTTGAGCTATGGCCCGGTCCGTGTATACAGTTAGATCCACCGTACCTACAGTATCCAGGGGACCGGTTAGCATGGTTGAGCTATGGTCCCGGTCCGTGTATACAGTTAGATGCACCGTACCATACAGTATCAAGGGACCGGTAGCATGGTTGAGCTATGGTCCCGGTCCGTGTATACAGTTAGATGCACGTACCATACAGTATCCGGGACCGTAGCATGGTTGAGCTATGGTCCCGGTCCGTGTATACTTATATGCACCGTACCATCCAGTATCCAGACCGGTAGCATGATTTAGCTATGGTACGGGTATGTAAACCGTTAATGCAGACATTAGATGCACCGTACCATACAGTATCCAGGGACGGTAGCATGGTTAGCTATGGTCCCGGTCCGTGTATACAGTTAGAGCACCGTACCATACAGTATCCCGGACCGTAATGGTTGAGCTATGTCCCGTCCGTGTATACAGTTAGATGCACCGTACCATACAGTATCAGGGACCGTAGCATGTTTGAGCTATGGTCGGTTGGTACAGTAGATGCAGCCGTTAATGCACCGACCATACAGTATCCAGGGACCGGTAGCATGGTTGCTATGGTCCCGGTCCGTGTATACAGTTTAGATGCACCGTACATATACAGTATCCAGGGACCGGTAGTAGGTTGAGCTATGGTCCCGGTCCGTGTATACAGTTAGATGCACCGTACCATACAGTTAGGGACCGGTAGCATTGTTGAGCTATGGTCCCGGTCCGTGTATCTTAGATGCACCGTCCCATACAGTATCCAGGGACCGGTAGCATGGTTGACTATGGTCCCGGTCCGTGTAACAGTTAGATGCACCGTACCATACAGTATCCAGGGACCGGTGCATGGTTGGCTATGTCCCGTCCGTGTATACATTAGATGCACCGTACCATACAGTATCCAGGGACCGGTAGCATGGTTGAGCTATGGTCCCGGTCCGTGTATACAGTTAGATGCACCGTACCATACAGTATCCAGGGACCGGTAGCATGATTTAGCTATGGTACGGGTAGGGTAAACAGTTAGATCATACAGTTTAGATGCACCGTACCATACAGTATCCAGGGACTCGTAGCATGGTTTGAGCTATGGTCCCGG
>JACBWV010000506.1:4900284-5120284 GCA_013435795.1 Chlamydomonas sp. ICE-L
ACACAACACACACACAACACACACACAACACAACACACACACAACACACACACAACACACACACAACTCACACACAACACACAACACACAACACACAACACACAACACACAACACACACAACACACACACAACACAAGGGGGGCCTGACCATGTTCCCAACTTTATTTGTACTTGTGTAACTTCCTTGCCAGTGAGATGTTTTGAGCGTGAGGTACACCATCGAGAAAGGCTCAACGAGACGAATACGAATCTGCAACTGTTAGTCGGTTACACTGAGTGTGTAATTGGTGTATGTCCTGGAAGATAAATCCTGCTGGACTGCCATGGCTGGACGCACCCATACCTTTGCGCCCAGCCCTTTTTTTTCTTCGCACGGTGGCGGTTAGGGCGGAAAACGCGCTCTCACAATGCGTTTCGGATGCCGCGTAGAACCTGAATTCTGTTCCCGACGAGGTTCCTAAAGCAGTTTTGTCCGAGCCTGGGGTGATCCCCCCCCCCGCCGCACCCTACTTTTCCCACCCTCCACTTACACACCATTCACTCCCCTCCGCCACCCCCCCCCCCCACCACCACCCCCACCACTACCCCCACTCCAACCACCACACACACAACACACCGAACACCACACACACCACACCACACCGATCATACCCTCATTCTCCATAAACAATTTGATTCAATTAAACAATTATATGCTGATATAATGATAGGTATACTGATAATAAAGACTACAGTCATTTTCATATCTGGGTGATCTCCTCCAAGGGCGCGGACTGAGCACCCAAGAAATTTGTAAGAAGACAAAAAACTGGATAACTTTGTCCAAACTTGATATTTTATATTTTGGTTTTATGGTTGGAGAATCCTTGACAGCTGATCTCATGACCCCCCCCTTTCACTATTAATACTGTCTGGTGTTCAGATATGAAGCCTCAAGGGGTTGGTTGGGGGGTGAGGGTCGTGTTGGCGTTTTATTTTTTGGGGGGGGGGGAGGGGGGGGGGGGGGTCAGGTGTGCAACAGCACTTTCCGAACACAGCAGTTCTGACCACAACCTTACTTCCCTCCCCCCCCCCCCCCCCCCACCCCCCGCCCCTTTAGGAAGGATGTTTTCCCCCCCTCCCACCCCCGCCCGCTTTAGGGAGAGGTTTCCCCCCCACCCCCCACCCCCACCCCCGCCCCCACCCCCTCCATATCCGCTATACGAAGATCGTAAATAATAAATGATAGTAGACCTTATTTTGAGGCGTGAGGTTGAGGTGGCCAGCCCGTTTGCTTTCACTGGGGCTCTTATACATTAATAAAATACGATTGCTATGCACCGGGCTCTTCAAGGGGGCTGGAGGGGGCCCGGCTGATCTAGGGGGCCGGAGAGAGGCCCGGCTCTTCAAGGGGGTGTAGTGGTCCCGGCGATCAATGGTTCCTGAAGGGGGCCCCGGCCTTCAGGGGGCCGGAGGGGGCCCGCTCTCAAGGGGGCCGGAGGGGGCCCATCTGACAAGTGGGCCGGAGGGGGCCCGGCTCTTCAAGATGGCCGGAAGGGGGCCCTGCTCTTCAAGGTGCTGGAGGGGGCCCGGCTGATCAAGGGGGCCGAGGGGGCCCGTCTCTACAAGGGGGCCGAGGGGGCCCGGCTCTTCAAAGGGGGCCGGAGGGGGCCCCCGGCTCTTCACGGAGGCCCGAGGTGACCCATCTCTTCAATGGGGCCGGAGGGGGCCCGTCTGTCAAGGGGCCGAGGGGACCCAGCTCTTCAAGGGGGCCCGGAGGGGGCCCTGCTGATCATAGGGGGCCGGGAGGGGCCTCGGCTTCTCTTCATGGGGCGCCGGAGGGTACCCGGCTGATCAAGGGGGGCCGGCAGGGCCCGGCTCTTCAGGGGGCCGTGGGGGCACAGCTCTTCAAGGGGGCCGGAAGGGGGGCCGGCTCTTCAAGGGGGGCCAGAGGGGCCCCGCTGATCAAGGGGCGGGGGGGCCCGGCTGAGGGGACAGGCTCTTAAAGGGGGGCGGGAGGTGGCCCGGGATGATCAAGGGGGCTGGAGGGGGGGCAGGCTCTCAGGGCCTGAGGGGGCCCGGCTCTGCAAGGGGGCCGGAGGGGGCCCGGCTGATCAAGGGGGCTGGAGGGGGGCAGGCTCTTCAAGGGGCGGAGGGGGCCCGGCTCTTCAAGGGGGCCGGAGGGGGCCCGGCTCTTCATGGGGGCCGGAGGGGGCCCGGCTGATCAAAGGGGCCGCAGGGGGGTAGGCTCTTCAAGGGGCCGGAGGGGGCCCGGCTCTTCAAGGGGGCCGGAGTGGGCCCGGCTCTTAAAGGGGACCGGAGGGGGCCCGGCTCTTCAAGGGTCCGGAGGGGCCCGGCTTTTCAAGGGGGCCGGAGGGGGCCGGGCTCTTCAAGGGGCCAGAGGGGGCCGGCTCTCAAGGGGGCCTGAGGGGGCCCGGCTGATTAAGGGGGCCTGAGGGGGCCCGGTTCTTCAAGGGGGCCGGAGGGGGCCCGGCTGATTAAGGGGGCCGGAGGGGGCCCGGCTCTTCAAGGGGGCCGGAGGGTACCCAGCTCTTCATGGGGGCCGGAGGGGGCCCGGCTGATCAAGGGGGCAGGAGGGGGCCCGGCTCTTCAAAAGGGCCGGAGGGGGCCCGGCTGATCAAGGGGGCCGGAGGGGGGCAGGCTCTTCAAGGGGCCGGAGGGGGCCCGGCTCTTCAAGGGGGCCGGAGGGGGCCCGGCTGATCAAGGGGGCTGGAGGGGGCCCGGCTGATCAAGGGGGCCGGAGGGGGCCGGCTCTTCAAGGGGGCCGGAGGGGGCCCTGCTCTTCAAGGGGGCCGGAGGGGGCCCGGCTCTTCAAGGGGGCCGGAGGGGACCCAGCCCTTCATGTGTGCCGGAGGGGGCCCGGCTGATCAAGGGGGCTGGAGGACGCCCGGCTTTTCAAGGGGGCCGGAGGGGGCCTGGCTGTTCAAGGGGGCCGGAGGGGGCCCGGCTGATCAAGGGGGCTGGAGGGGGCCGGGCTCTTCAAGGGGGCCGGAGGGGGCCCGGCTCTTCAAGGGGGCCGGAGGGGGCCCGGCTGATCAAGGGGGCTGGAGGAGGCCCGGCTTTTCAAGGGGGCCGGAGAGGTCCGGGCTTTTTAAGGGCGTGTTTCCAGTGGACCAAATAGTTCAACTGTGGGCGCCAGCGTGGCACGAGTGTTTCCAGTGGGCACAGTTCAACTTCAACAGTTCAACTTTTCGCTGATTTGGCACGCCAGGTGGGCAGCCATGTCAGGGTTTGTCCGTCGCCCTCCCCCCTCAACAGTTCAACTGTTGAGCAATCCCGAACACCCCCCCCCCCCCCTGTTCGGAATTGCTCAACAGTTCAACTATTTTGAGGGGAGGGCGATGGACAATTTCGAGGGAGGGCGTTGGACAAAATCACAAAAGAGATACAGCAGCGAGCATCTTCGCAGATTCTCCCCGAGATCTGTCAACACGCCCCGAGTTGCGAGTAATTGGGAGCCAATTTCAAGTTGGATGGGCGAAGACATGAAAGAAAGGCGGGAATTAACCAGTTCGAATGATGATAGCGAGAGCTACAGATTCAACCGAAATCTCAATCTGACCACCCGATTCATTCGACCGGACGGAGCAGATGCAGAAGCGGCAGCGGCAGGAGGAGCAAGAGAACAGATGGAAGTGAAGAGCGCAGCAAAATAATACACTGGCAGTGGTAAGCGGTGGATGCGGTGATTTGAGGAAACTTCGAGCAAGCTGCAAGCACTTGCAGCGAGGGGGGCAGGGGACCAGAACGCGCTCGAGGGGCAGCCGTGATGACAATGCACTTCTTGAGGTTTTAAGGCCCAGCTCAGCACTCGAACTTGAACTGTAGGGTTGAGTGGTCTACTATACACAGTTGAACTGTTGGTCCACTGGAAACACGCCCTAAGGTGGCTGGAGGTGTCCGGGCTCTTCAAGGGGGCCGGAGGGGGCCCGGCTCTTCAAGGTGGCCGGAGGGGGGCGGGCTCTTCAAGGTGGCCGGAGGGGGCCCGGCTCTTCAAGGGGGCCGGAGGGGGCCCGGCTCTTCAAGGGGGCTGGAGGGGGCCGGGCTCTTCAAGGGGGCTGGAGGGGGCCGGGCTCTTCAAGGGGGCCGGAGAGGGCCGGGCTCTTTAAGGGGGCCGGAGGGGGCCCGGCTCTTCAAAGTGGCTGGAGGGGGGCGGGCTCTTCAAGGGGGCCGGAGGGGGCCCGGCTCTTCAAGGGGGCCGGAGGGGGCCCGGCTCTTCAAGGGGGCCGGAGGGGGCCCGGCTGATCAAGGGGGCCGGAGGGGGCCGGGCTCTTCAAGGAGGCCCATGTTTACCCATTTGTCGTCTGACCAACCGACCGACCATCCTCTATCCATCCATCTGTCTGACCGCGATGAAGCCTGGCACGTCAGCCAACGGTCTCGTAACTAACTCGCTTCCGTTGCCACCTCTTGCTCCGTCGTGAACACTCTCTGCCACTTTTCAGCGTCGCATGCCAAGCGGCACGACAATTGCAGGCACAGGGACAAACGTCATTCCCCTCAAAGGTAGGGCCCGTATCACCCAACTATACCAACCCCAACCAACCACATGCAGCCCCCGCCACCCCCCCCCGCACCACACACCTCCACTACCGGAGGGGGGGGTTCGGTTGGGGGGAACCACCGCACACCCACCCACAAAGAGGCACCCACCAAACCAAACCACAAGGCCCCCCACAACCCATAACAACAACAAAACAACAACAATCAACACCAACATTTTTCCCTCCAACCACTTACCCTCACACCCACACACACTCTCACTCACACACCACCACCGCCACCACTCTCACACCTACCCTCACCCATGCACACACACCACCACCCTCATACCTGCCCTCACACACACAGCACACACACCACCACCCGCATACCTACCCTCTCACTCACTCATCATACACAGGGACAGCGTCATTCCCCTCATGTTGCTGGGGATACCACCTCTGGCTTTTTCTTTGTCCACACACACACTACCGGCCTCATACCTACCCTCTGACACACACACACACCACCACCACCCTCATACCTACCCTCACACACCACACACCCTCACACCCTCACACACACACGCACACAGGGACAGCGTGATTCCCCTCAAGTGGTTCCCTCATGTTGCCCGGGACGGTGCCATTCCACCTCTTGCTTTTTCTTCGTCCACAAACACACACTACCGATCTCATACCTACCCCCCCCACACACACACACGCACACAAACACACACACACACACACATCACCGACCTCATACCTACCCTCTGACACACACACGCACACACCACCACCCTCATACCTACCCTCACACACACAGCACACACACCACCACCCTCATACCTAGCCTCACACACCACACACCCTCTCACACACACACACAGGGACAGCGTGATTCCCCTCAAGTGGTTCCCTCATGTTGCCGGAGGCGGTGCCATTCCACCCCTAGCGTTGTCTGGCTCACAATTGCAAATCTTCCCAGATTGGGAATTCTGAGTATTTGCTTTCGTCTGTTGCTTTTAATGCTCCTCCAGGCTGGCAGGCAGCAGGGCTCCAGGCTGGCAAGCTCCAGGCTGGCAAGCACCATTCGTCAGTTGCTTGTATTTGTACTATGCCAGCTTTTAGGTGCACTAGGATGCTGCTGGTTTAGCCTGAAATGGCCTGAAATAGCCTGGGAGACGGTGAATTAATGTGCGAGGATCGATGAAAAGCCTGAAATAGCCTGAAATAAACTGAAATAAACTGAAAGCCTGATATATCTTTAGCCGAATTGCCAGTCAGAGGAGCTGCCTAGAAGCCGCTGCAGACAGTCAGAGGAGCTGCCTAGAAGCCGCTGCAGACAGTCAGAGGAGCTGCCTAGAAGCCGCTACAGACAGTCAGAGGAGCTGCCTAGAAGCCGCTGCAGACAGTCAGAGGAGCTACCTAGAAGCCGCTGCAGACAGTCAGAGGAGCTACCTAGAAGCCGCTGCAGACAGTCAGAGGAGCTGCCTAGAAGCCGCTGCAGACAGTCAAAATAAAAGCAGTGCCACCCAGATTGGGGAATTATGAGCATTTGCTTTTGACGGGTACTAGTTCATCCAGTGTCTGTTTCAGTGATTCAGTGATTCAGTTATTCAGTTAGCCCCTCGTGGTAATCCAGAGTTGATCAATGCTTGTTCGAGGCTAGGTAAGTCCCCTAGATAACCACCAGGGAACAGGCCTCCAGGCTGGCAGGCATCAGGGATCCAGGCTGGCAGGCACCAAGGCTCCAGGCTGGGCAAGTCCCCTAGATAACCACCAGGCAACAGGCCTCCAGGCTGGCAGGCACCAGGGCTCCAGGCTGGCAAAAGCACAAGGGGGCAAAGCCCAAGATAACCACCAGGCACCAGGCCTTCAGGCTGGCAGGCACCAGGGCTCCAGGCTGGCAAGCACCAGGCTGGGCAAGTCCCCTAGATAACCACCAGGCACCAGACCTCCAGGCTGGCAGGCACCAGGGCTCCAGGCTGGCAAGCACCAGGCTGGGCAAGTCCTCTCAAAGATAGCCACCAGGCACCAGGCTCCATGCTAGGCAAGGGCACCAGGGGCTCAGGCTGGCCACGCACCAGGCTGGCACGTCCCCTGAGAACCACAGGCCTCCAGGCTGGCAGGCACCAGGGCTCCAGGCTGGCAAGCACCAGGCTGGGCAAGTCCCCTAGATAACCACCAGGCACCAGGCCTCCAGGCTGGCAGGCACCAGGGCTCCAGGCTGGCAAGCACCAGGCTGGGCAAGTCCCCTAGATAACCACCAGGCATCCAGGCTGGCAGGCACCAGGAATCCAGGCTGGCAAGGCACCAGATGGCAAGGTCCTATAGATACCACAGGCACCAGGCCTCCAGGCTGGCAGGCACCAGGGCTCCAGGCTGGCAAGCACCAGGCTGGGCAAGTCCCCTAGATAACCACCAGGCAACAGGCCTCCAGGCTGGCAGGCACCAGGGCTCCAGGCTGGCAAGCACCAGGCTGGGCAAGTCCCCTAGATAACCACCAAGGCTCCAGGATGGCAGGCACCAGGCCTGCAGGCACAGAATCCAGGGCCTGGCAAGCACCAGGTGGGGCAATCCTCAGATAACCACAGGCACCAGGCCTCCAGGCTGGCAGGCACCAGGCTCCAGGCTGGCAAGCACCAGGCTGGGCAAGTCCCCTAGATAACCACCAGGCACCAGGCCTCCAGGCTGGCAGGCACCAGGGCTCCAGGCTGGCAAGAACAGGCGGGAAAGTCCCTTAGATACCACCGGCCTCAGGTGGCATGGACCAGGCATCAGGCTGCAGGCACCAGCTCCAGCTGGCAGGCACCAGGCTCCAGGCTGGCAGCACCAGGCTGGGCAGTCCCTAGATAACCAACAGCACCATGGCACCAGGTGGCAGGAACAGGGCTCCAGGTGGCAAGCACCAGCTGGCAAGTTCTCTAGATAACCACAGGCAAAGCCCCAAGGCTGGAGGCACCCAGGGCTCCGGTGGAAGCACCAGGCTGGGCAAGTACCCTAGATAACACATGCAACAGGCCTCCAAGGCTGGCAGGCACCAGGGCTCCAGCTGGCAAGCCCAGGCTGGGCAATCCCCTAGATAACCACTGGCCTCAGGCTGGCATGCACCAGGGTCCAGGCTGGCAAGCCCAGGCTGGGCAGTCCCTAGATAAACCACCCAGGCAACAGGCCTTCCAGGCTGGCAGGCACAGGGCTCCCGGTGGCAAGCACCAGGCTGGGCAAGGTCCCCCTAGATAACCACAGGGGGTACAACAGGCCTCCAGGATGGCATGCACAGGCTCCGGCTGGCAGCACACCGGGTGGGGCAAGTCCCCTAGATAACCACCAGGCAACAGGCCTCCAGGCTGGCAGGCACCAGGGCTCCAGGCTGGCAAGCACCCGGCTGAGCAGTCCCACTAGAAAACCACCAGGACCAGGCCTCCACTTCCGTGGCAGGCACCAGGCTCCCGGCTGGCAAGCACCAGGGGGCAAGTCCACTAGATAACCACCAGGAACAAGACTCTCAGTTTGGAGGCATAGGGGCTCCAGGGCTGGGCAAGCACCAGGCTGGGCAAGTCCTCTAGATAACCAACAGGCACCAGGCCTCCAGGCTGTCAGGCCCCCAGGAATCAGGCTGGGCAAGCACCAGGCGGGCACGGTTCCCCTAGCTAACACCGGGCAACAGCTCCAGGCTGGAGGCACAGGAAACCAGGTGGCCAGCACCAGGTGGGCAAGGTCCCTAGATAACCACCAATGGCACCATTCTCAGGTGGCAGGCACAGGGCTCAGGCTGCGGCACCAGGCGGCAAAAGTCCCCTAAGAAACACCAGGCCCAGCCCTCCAGGCTGGACGCACCAGGGCTCCATGCTGGCAGCACCAGGGAGCAGTCCCTAGATAACCCCAGGCACCAAGGCTCAGGCTGGAGGAACCGGAATCCAGGCTTGATTGCACCAGGCTGGTGCAAGTCCCCTAGTACCCCCCAGGCCAACAGCCTCCAGGCTGGCGCACAGCATCCAGGATGGCAAGCACCAAGCTGGGCAAGTCCCTAGAAACCACAGGTCACCAGGCTCAGGCTGATGCACTGGGCTCAGGCTGGCAAGGCACCCGGCGGCAAGTCCCTAGATAACCACCAGGCAACAAGCCTCTAGGCTGGCAGGCACCAGGGCTCCAGGCTGCCAAGCACCAGGCTGGGCAAGTCCCCTAGATAACCACCGAGCCTCCAGGCTGGCTGGCACCAGGGCTTCAAGCTGGCAAGCATTAGGCTGCGCAAGTCCCCTAGATAACCAACAGGCACCAGGCACCAGGCTGGTAGGCACCAGGGCTCCAGGCTTGGCAAGCACTAGGCTGGCAGTCTCTAGATAAACCACCAAGGCAAACAGCTTCTAGGGATGCAGGCACCAATGGCTCCACGGCTGGCAAGCACCAGGTTTGGCAAGTCCTGATAAACCAACAGGCTCCAGGTGGCATGGCACCATGGATCCATGGCTGGACGCATTAGGGCTGGCAAGTCCCCCAGCTAAACCACAGACCAGCGCACCAGGCTGGCAGGCACAGTGTCCGTGCTGGCCAACGCACCAGGTGGGCCAAATCCTAGCTACCACAGGCAACAGGCTCCCAGGGCTGGCAGGCACCAGGGCTCCAGTGCTGGCAAGCACCCGGCTTGGGCAAGTCCCCATAGATACCACTGAACAAAAGGCCCCCAGTCTGGGCTGCACGGGTCAGGCTGGCAAGCACCCAGGCTGCGAAGGCCCTAGAGAAACCCACCAGGCAAGGCTTCATGTGGCAGGCACCGGCTCCAGGCTGGCACGCCCAGGCTGGGAAGTCCTAGATAACACCAAGCCCCCCCCCCCCCCACCAGGCCTCCAGGCTGGCAGCCCCGGCTCGGGGCTGGAAAGCACCAGCTGTGCACGCCCTCGATAACACCAGTGCACCAGGCCTCGTGCTGGCAGGCACCAGGGCTCAGGCTGGCAAGCACAGGCTGGGCCAAGTCCTCGATCACCACCGGCCTCCCGGCACATGGCTGGCAGGCCACAGGGCTCCAGGCTGCCAAGCACCAGTGCTGGGCAAGGAAGTCTCCTAGCTAACCACCAGGAATCCAAGCCTCAGGTGGCAAGCACCAGGCTCCAGGATGGCAGCACAGGCTGGCCCAAGTCCCTAGATAATCCCCAGGCAACCCAGGGCTCCCGGCTGTCAGGAACAGGAATCCAGGTGGCAAGCACCAGGCTGGCAAGTCCCCTAGATAACACAGGGCACTAGGGCTCCAGGGGAGCACCAGGCCCAGGCTGGCAAGGACCAGGCTGGGCAAGTCCCCTAGATAACCACCAGGCACCAGCCCTCCAGGCTGGCAGGCACCAGGGCGCCAGGCTAGGCAAGTCCTTTAGACAAGCAGTCCATAATAATTATTTTTAGTAAAATGTATTAGATATTTCTATCCTTTATAGGAATCAGGATTCATGATCAGCTTTATGCTAGAGTCTTGCTCCACCAATTAGCCTGTTTGAGTGGTACGATTGGTCTAGTGGTACACCAAATCGCTTAAATGAAGCGGGGTCGGGGGTTCGATTCCCCCTACGTTCACCCTGAGCATTGCAGGTCGCTATCCACCGCGACGGTAGCATTTCCAGTTGAGGTGGTAGACCGTTCTCTACCCGCGTACGACGGGGTCCCTTGTTACCACGCCCCACCAGGCGTTATCATTACTTATCCCCCAATTCAAGTTCAACTTTCATTTTCTCATAAATGCAATTTCTATCCTCGGCGTTTAACAGACATTCTAATATGAAATGCATTTCATCTTCAACCACTCTTATTCCGTCAACCACCATATCACAGCAACCGCAACTTCTGCCAGATAGAGAGGTACTCCTTTCTGATTCAACATTTAAGTTGTGAGCTCGAAGACGTGGTCTTGCTATGCATATATCATCCCTATTATTTAATAAGTTGGTGTATGTGGAACTATGGTTTCTATACTCTGACATCATCAAATTTGGATACGTAATAGTTTCAATACCGATTCCTTGGTTATCACCAAGTTATCACCAAGTTATCACCAAGATATCACCAAGATTCCTGGGGTTCACTATACTCAGGGACGCCAGTCAATGTCTGTTATTTTAGAGAACCTATATGATATCCCTCTTTCTTTGTCAGTCTACGGGTCTTGGCGCACCAAGAACTCCTGTGATCCTGTCCTGTTGTTTGCCCGCTGAGGGCCAGCCCAGGTTTTCCTTGGCAGCAAGGCAAAGCAAAGTGCCTGTGTGATGTTCTGGGTTAATGACCCTATTCCAGTACCTGCTTTGCAGCAAGGTGATTACATTACATAACATGTTAAAGTCTACTTGACATCGCGAGGGTGTATGAGACATGGTGATGCGGAGCATAGGTTTTATTTGTAGATGTGTGCCGTTACAATCTAGGGATAACAAATTAGGCTTTAGGTACTTGGTAATATGTAGTTTTTTACGTTGTGGTATTGCCGAAGACGACGAGAAGCTATAAAGGCTGGAGACATGTAGGTTGTAACCAACAAGTTTAAGTTCAAGTAAAAAACTATAGTGAAATGCTCCTACGGGGAATCGGGCTGACTCATCAACTGTAACATGTTTAGATCCTACATATTTAGGATCTATCGAACTCCTGGATGCATCCACACATGGGTGGCAAGTCACTTTCCGTTGTGTTTGTGATACTGCATCGGGAATCTGTATGACAAGGTAAAAATCAGGAGTCAGGAATCTGTCTGACAAGACGGAAATCTGTATACCGGTAGCCAACGTGAGGCGTAGACGATTAAGCAGTGGTGAAAGGTTTTGGGACCCTCGACCCGGAATTACGAAGGGTACCTGAGGTGATAAATAGAGCGGGACTTTACATCACTTTAGGTAGACTTCAAGTAGCGATAAATCACTAGTTTTGTTTGTCCTCGACACAGCCCTGATGTAATGGGTTTTTTGGCTTTGTGGGTGCTTTTCTTCTTGTTTAAAGCACTGAGTCTCGTACACCCTCGCGGTGTCAAGTGGACTTTAACATGTAATGTAATGTAACTTAGCAGACTAAGGCACACAAACTCACCCACACACCTGCACACACCCACCAGGGTACTTCAAATGGCCAAATTGGCCAGCGCTTTAGCGCACTTGAAAACAAAAAAACTGCGCTTTGTAGTGCAAAAAGCGCAAAAATTGCTTGCAGCGCCCACAAGTGGTTGCAAAATACTGCGCTTTAAGCGCAGAGGGGGTCAACAAGTCAGCGCTCAAAAGCGCACAAGCGCGCGCTTTGAATTACCCTTACACCCACACAAAATCACACACGCACCTTCACACACCCACACAAAATCACACACGCACTCACTTTGTCACACACATTCGCCCACACCCCTGCATACCCCCACATTATTACCCACCCACTCACCCACCCATACCCACCCTTCCATGCTCAAACATTCACCCACCCGTACTCAACCATATTACTCACCCATTCATCCACCTATATGATCAACCCATACCCAGCCATTCACCCTCTCATACTCTGGGCTGGGCTGGGGTTTGGGGGTTTGGGGGGTTGGGGGTTTGGGGGGTTGGGGGGGGGTAAATACTTATTGCACGAGGTCCAAAGTGGTGCCAATAGACTAATCTTACCAAGGCCTACTCATGGGTGGTCCCAGAATGTCATTTGGAGGTCTGAGTAAAAAGTCAGCAAAAAAACAAATGTGGGCTGACCCCCCCCCCCCCCCCCCCCACCCACCCACCCACCCACCCTAAATGAGGTGCTCAGAATGACCTGAAAAGTAACTCGAAATATCGCCTTGTTACAAGCCATTACAGTCCCGTTCTCAGAAAAAAAACGATCGGCCTGACTGAAAAATGTGAGGCCTGGGCTCCTCCTGCCTGGACAATACTAATACACACATCCAGGCTGCAAACCGTGAGTAATTCCTCCTCCGGAGCGTGGTGGAGCACACTGCTGTTCCGTAGTCGGTCGTACTATGACTGACCTTCCCGCATCCTTCACTTGGAACTCTGATTACTATTGTAGCTGACTTGTCATAAGTTGGTTCATAAGTTGTATAATGGGGTTTTTTGCTTTGTGGGTGCTTTTTCTTTTTGTTTAAAGCACAGAGTCTCATACACCCTCGCGGTGTCAAGTAGACTTTAACATGTAATGTCATGTAATGTAATGTAATGTAATGTAATGTAATGTAATGTAATGTAATGTAATGTAATGTAATGTAATGTAATGTAATGTAATGTAATGTAATGTAATGTAATGTAATAAGTCTCTCCCAAGGGGGGGGCAACTTCTAAACAAAATGACACCATCACCCAACTTTGTAGATAACATTAAGAGGATGAAGAATCCGGTTGTATCTCTTAATTTGGACCAGTAGAAAAAAGTGCTGGTCCTCCAAAGTTTGGGGCCGCGGAGGGGGGGGGGGGGGGTCGAGGGAAACCCCTGGAATTTTCAAAAAATTAGGTACTTTCCAGGCACTTTTTTCTAGCCCTCAGAATGACATGGGAGTGGAAGTAGGGTGTTCCTCCAAGTGTTCCTCTACTTAATACCAGTCCATTTATGGCATTGGGGTAGAGATCCACCACATATTATGCCCAGGGCAGAGGAGGGAGCCAGGGGGGGGGGGGGGGGGGGGGGGGGGGGGGGGGGTCCATGTCCTCTCTCTCTCTCTCTCTCTCTCTCTCTCTCTCTCTCTCTCTCTCTCTCTCTCTCCACACACACACACACACAACGCCCTAACCAACTCGTGTACAACGACTTACAGAGCGAGACCTCATGGTAGTTCACTGCTTCTTCTTTTTTGACTGACTTTTTTGACTGACTTTTTTTGACTAACTTTTTTTACTGACTGACTGACTGACCCCCAAGCCCCACCCAAACAATATAACATTGATGATCATGATTTTCTATGTTTCAAACATTCCCAATGGTCTCTAGACCAACCTCAATGGATAGGCCTTTACAAACCCTGTAAAATGAGCCTAATTAGACACCATGACACTAAGTGGTGGCTGAGATAGTGGCTGTACAGTGGGTTCCGGAGCCGGGGGGGGGGGTCTGCAGAAGGGTGCCTCAGCACTTTTTTGTTATGGTGTATTTCATTTTTTTTGCCCCCCCCCCCCCTGGTTTCTCCATGTCATCCTTACGTATATTTCCAGGTCTTGCTGACCTGTCCTATATACCGGTATATATATTACATTACATCACATTACGTTACATGTTAAAGTCTACTTGACACCAAGAGGGTGTATGAGACCCAGTGCTTAGTCACAAAGAAAAAGAACCACAAAGTAAAAAAAAACATTACGGTACATCAGGGGGGTGTCGAGGACAAACAAACCAAACTCCCAACCACCGTTTTGGTGGCGTAGGTATAAACCCCCTAGAGCAGGACCCAGAATCCCAGATCTCAACCACCAACAGTGGCGAAGGTAAGAAGCTAAAAAATGAGAAGTCACAATAAAAAATATAATAAATTACGGTGCCACTAAGCAGTCCAGGGCTTCCTGTCTTGCTCATCCACAAGTAGAAAGATAGTCGGCTAGGTTGCTCCACAAAGTCTTAGTGCCATTTCCATACATCAAGGTTCTGAAAGTGGAATCGCAGAATTCCACATTCCATACGGTCAAGTCGGTATCCTCATGGACATCCCTATAAATATCTGTAAACAGCTTCTGGTAGCAGAAGCGAAGATCATTAGAAAAGGGCATTTTGTAGACCTTACGTTGGTCAAATCACCGAGGCAGCTGGTATGCAGATCGCACAATTTGATTTTTCGGCAATTTCACGAAAATCGCCAGATCGCCAAAATCGGCCAGATCACAGTTGTCGATCCATAGGTCACACTCAGGGAACGCGCCAATCTCTGTACCGTCTCTGAGTGACTGTACCGTATCTCGAGTGTCTGACGCGTACCTGACTATCTCGGATATCTGGTTTTCCAGATATTCTCTTCCGCATCAATCAACGCTTCAAGCACTTTACAGAAGCCGAGCAACACTCGCAACTCACGGGCATCCGCATTTTACGCCGCATCGCAACCAAACCACTGACATGCACTTCAACAATCTCGGCGGAGCTCCAGGGAGCCAGGCGCACCTCGAAACTCACTCAACTTCGGATTGGCGCAACTGCAGCTAGCTAAGCCAACGTATACCCAATCGCACTTCCAGCTACAGCCAGTAGCAGATTATTAATGAAGCATTAGCCACAAGCAGTTTCGCGGCTTCAGCTGAATTCTCTAGAGCCTGGCGAATGATGATTAGGCGACGTCATCATGTCCCATGATGCTGGATCCCGTGTAGGTAAATAGCGTAGCCAGCGTCGCAACTTGGACGTTTACAATAATTTCGACGAGTTGCAGGCAGCAAACGGCGAGACTGTATTCGTCTGCAGGCACTGTAAAACCTCCCTTGGAAAGAGTGCAGTCTACAACCATGCACAACCCAAGAAGTGCCAATTCGCAGGTCTCTCGTCAAGCGCTACTGGAGGAGCACTAAGTGCTGGAGGTGAAGATCCCGTGCTGGTGGGCTTGGGACTGGGGAAGGGGGCGAAGGGAACGGGAATGGTGGTGGTGGAGGGGGGGGAGGCTGTGGTGGGTTGGGGGAGGCTGGGGTCGCTGGGGGGAGATGGAATCTGTGGGGTGGGTGGGGGCAGAAAGGGCAGCTGTGGAGGCTGAGGTGGTGCTGGGAGCAGCATTGGTGGTGCTGGAGTTCCGGGTGGTGCAGGCGACAGAAGGGTGGCACACATTTGCTGCCTGGAGCATTCGACATCTAACTGCAGGGGAAAAGGAGGAGGGGGGGGGGGGGAGGGGGGGGGGGGGGGGGGGACTCTAGAGATCTGTGGTGGCAACTACAGACCAGTTTAAAACTCACGACCTCCTGATTTCACAGCCCCGGCGCAATACAGCCAACTCGCTCGCAACATAGAGATATGTTGTGTGGCCTGCCTCTCCACTGAAAAATATCTCCCCAACCCACCTATCTGCTGCACACACACGAGCACGCACGCACAAACATCTCATCTGCACCCCCCGCACATACAGGCAGCTTTGGTCGCCTTACTCTTTTCATATGCATTCCCCTCCCACCACAAACACACTACCACCTCACATACATACGCACACTACCATGCACTCCTCAGCTACACGCACACCGCAGATATCCTGCATGACCTGCATCTCTACTGCCCCCACCCCTTCCCCCTAAAATAATTCCCACACATTCCCATGTGCTCTTTACCTCACCAACACCCCACACCACATAAACACATATTGTGAGACCCACCCTTCTCCTATCACATCCACACTCGTCTGTCCCTCTCGCCCAACCCCCCACACACCCAAGGATCACCACCATGCATAAACACACGCAAATGCTGTGTGACCCACAATAACATTCATCCCCCCCCCCCCACACACACACACACACACAAACCACCACCACCACTACCACCACCACCACCACTAGATGCAGACACCACCCCTACACGCCCAACCACCACCGCCACAACCGCACACAAACGCATACGCAAATACTCAGTGACACCCCCCCCCCCCCCCCCCCCCCCCCAACTCCAACCCCAACCCAGTTATGTGTTCATGCTGCAGGCAGATGCCTAGTCTGGCAATCTGCAGAGTTGAAGTGCTGTGTTAATATTGCAGGCGTGGCAATCGATATGAAGAGCAGCTGCAGCTCTTCTTGTCTGTCAATTGCAGGCGCCAACCTTTGTATATTAAATGTACAGCAGCCAATCTAGTGATCTGTGATACATCCAAAATTCTAGCTGAATTAGTTGTGTGCTTATGTTGCAGGTAGCTGTCTAGTCTGGCGATCTGCAGAGTTGAGTGATGTGTTTAGATTGCAGGCATGGCAGACAATATGTAGAGCAGCTCCAGCTCGTATGGTCTGTCCATTGCAGGCGCCAACCTTTTTTAGATTATATGTACAGCTGCTAATCTAGTGATGTACAATACATGCAGCATTCTAGCTGAATTAGTTATGTGTTCATGTGGCAGGCATCTGCTAAGACTGGCAATCTGCAGAGTTGATGTGTTGTGTTTAGATTGCAGGCGTGGCAGACAATATGTACAGCAGCTCCAGCTCGTATGGTCTGTCCATTGCAGGCACCAACCAATTTATATTATATGTACAGCTGCTAGGCAGCTGCTAGTCCAGTGGCCTGCTATATGTACTGTAGACGACCAGCTGAATAAGTCATGTGCTCATGTTCAGGCACCTGCTAAGACTGGCAATCTGCAGAGTTGATGTGTTGTGTTTAGATTGCAGGCGTGGCAGACAATATGTACAGCAGCTCCAGCTCGTATGGTCTGTCCATTGCAGGCGCCAACCTTTTGTATATTATATGTACGGCTGCTAGGCAGCTGCTAGTCCAGTGGCCTGCTATATGTACTGTAGACGACCAGCTGAACTAGTCACTGGCTCATATTCAGGCACCTGCCTAGTCTGGTGATCTGCAGAGTTGAAGTGTTGTGTTTAGATTGCAGGCGTGGCAGACAATATGTACAACAGCTCCAGCTCGTATGGTCTGTCCATTGCAGGCACCAACCTTTTTTATATGATATGTACAGCTGCTAGGCAGCTGCTAGTCCAGTGGCCTGCAATTTGCACTGTAGACAACCAGCTGAACTAGTCATGTGCTCATATTGCAGGCATCTGCCTAGTCTGGTGATCTGCAGAGTTGAAGTGTTGTGTTTAGATTGCAGGCGTGGCAGACAATATGTACAGCAGCTCCAGCTCGTATGGTCTGTCCATTGCAGGCGCCAACCTTTTTTATATTATATGTACAGCTGCTAGGCAGCTGCTAGTCCAGTGGCCTGCTATATGTACTGAAGACGACCAGCTGAACTAGTCACTGGCTTATATTCAGGCATCTGCCTGGTCTGGTGATCTGCAGAGTTGAAGTGTTGTGTTTAGATTGCAGGCGTGGCAGACAATATGTACAGCAGCTCCAGCTTGTATGGTCTGTCCATTGCAGGCGCCAACCTTTTTTATATTATATGTACAGCTGCTAGGCAGCTGCTAGTCCAGTGGCTTGCTATATGCACTGTAGACGACCAGCTGAACTAGTCATGGGGCTCATATTGCAGGCATCTGCCTTGTCTGGTGATCTGCAGAGTTGAAGTGTTGTGTTTAGATTGCAGGCGTGGCAGACAATATGTACAGCAGCTCCAGCTCGTATGGTCTGTCCATTGCAGGCGCCAACCTTTTTTATATTATATGTACAGCTGCTAGGCAGCTGCTAGTCCAGTGGCCTGTAGACGTGATGCAGATGCTACCATGCCCTTGATACAAAGTTTTGATCCTCATGACATTCAGGACCAACTCCACCCGGTACTGCCAGAAAGCCTAACAAATATGTTGGTGCTTGCGTGCCCATCCGACAAGTGCCTTCCTACATTGCTTGATGCCAACCAAGGCAATGCTGGGCATATGTATGGCATCGCCTACTCCCAACTCACTAACCGTTGAAAGGATTGGCATGTGTAGCTGCATGCATAGCATTGTGCCTGTACCTTGCAGGCACCCCCCCTGATGAGATGATCTGTGGAGCTGCCAGGCAGCTGCCCAGCCTGGCGCTCAGCTATTTGTACAGCAGTCCAGCTGAATTAGCAGCGTGTTCAGATTGCAGGCCGCTGGCTTTCCAGTCTAGTGATCTGTAGAGTTGAAGTGTTGTATTTAGATTGCAGGCGTGGCCAACGATATGTAGAGCGTCTCCTGCGCTTACAGCCTGTGCCTTGCAAGCACCCCCCTGATGAGATGATCTGTGGAGCTGCCAGGCAGCTGCCCAGCCTGGCGCTCAGCTATTTGTATAGCAGTCCAGCTGAATTAGCGGCGTGTTCATATTGTAGGCCGCTGCCTTTCCAGTCTAGTGATCTGTAGAGTTGAAGTGTTGTATTTAGATTGCAGGCGTGGCCAACGATATGTAGAGCGTCTCCCGCGCTTACAGCCTGTGTCTTGCAGGCACCCCCCTGATGAGATGATCTGTGGAGCTGCCAGGCAGCTGCCCAGCCTGGCGCTCAGCTATTTGTATAGCAGTCCAGCTGAATTAGCAGGGTGTTCATATTGCAGGCTGCTGCCTTTCCATTCTAGTGATCTGTAGAGTTGAAGTGTTGTATTTAGATTGCAGGCGTGGCCAACGATATGTAGAGTGTCTCCTGCGCTTACAGCCTGTGCCTTGCAGGCACCCCCCCTGATGAGATGATCTGTGGAGCTGCCAGGCAGCTGCCCAGCCTGGCGCTCAGCTATTTGTATAGCAGTCCAGCTGAATTAGCAGCATGTTCATATTGCAGGCCGCTGCTTTTCCAGTCTAGTGATCTGTAGAGTTGAAGTGTTGTATTTATTTGCAGGCGTGGCCAACAATATGTAGAGCGTCTCCCGCGCTTACAGCCTGTGCCTTGCAGGCACCCCCCTGATGAGATGATCTGTGGAGCTGCCATGCAGCTGCCCAGCCTGGCGCTCAGCTATTTGTATAGCAGTCCAGCTTAATAAGCGGCATGTTCATATTGCAGGCCGCTGCCTTTCCAGTCTAGTGATCTGTAGAGTTGAAGTGTTGTATTTAGATTGCAGGCGTGGCCAGCGATTTGTAGAGTGTCTCCCGCGCTTACAGCCTGTGCCTTGCAGGCACCCCCCTGATGAGATGATCTGTGGAGCTGCCAGGCAGCTGCCCAGCCTGGCGCTCAGCTATTTGCATAGCAGTCCAGCTGAATTAGCGGCGTGTTTATATTGCAGGCTGCAGCCTTTCCATTCTAGTGATCTGTAGAGTTGAAGTGTTGTATTTAGATTGCAGGCGTGGCCAGCGATATGTAGAGTGTCTCCCGCGCTTACAGCCTGTGTCTTGCAGGCACCCCCCTGATGAGATGATCTGTGGAGCTGCCAGGCAGCTGCCCAGCCTGGCGCTCAGCTATTTGTATAGCAGTCCAGCTTAATAAGCTGCGTGTTCAGATTGCAGGTCGCTGCCTTTCCAGTCTAGTGATCTGTAGAGTTGTTGTACTGCACGAGCCTTATGTATTGGCAAACGGTTTGGGAAACGGCCCTTTGCCAAACAGTACTAGGTATCCAGCTTAAGACCACTCCAGGTGGTTGGACTTTGCCAATTTACGGTTACCACGGTACCTTGTCTACAAAGCCCTAGCAAGTTCAATGTTCCTGATTTGAATTGCTATATGGTTTTATTTTATGCAAGCTTAGGCAGACTACTTTTTGAGCTTGTACTTTACCTTGAATTTGGTTACATGTCTCCAGCCAGCAATTTGACTGGCTGGAGACTTGTATCGGTCTGGCTACTAGGCCCTAGAAGGTTTAGTGCTCCTGATTTAAATTGTCATATGGTTTTACAGCAAGCTTGGGTAGACTACTTCGAGAACATGTAACAAGGTAATGTAACAATAACATAAGACCCTTTGCTAACTGGATTCGGGTATGAGCTTGAGACAGTCAAAGCCATAGGCCCCTTTGCCAAGTTTGTCTTCCATGCTTTTCTGAGACCCACTTTAAGGAAACGACATTTGCCAATACTTAATCTTACCAATATTTAAGGAGCGTACAGTATTTAGATTGCAGGTGTTTCCGACGAAATGTAGAACGTCGTCTCCCACGCTTACTGCATATGCATTGCAGGCACGCACCCACCACATGGGATTATCTGTGTAGCTGCCAGGCAGCTGCTCAGCCTGGCGCTCAGCTATTTGTACAGAAGTCCAGCTGAATTTGCGTCTTGTTCAGATTGCAAGCACAGCTGTCGTTCCATTCTAGTGATCTATCTGTAGAGTTGAAGTGTTGTATTTAGATTGCAGGTGTGACCGACAATATGTTGGCTTGGCGTCACACTGTCAGTGTAATCGGATCAGGTCAAAACCCTTTCACGCTACGTAGCTAGTCCTCTTGAAACCGCAAAGAAGACATACAGTATTATATTTTGTCTACAGTTAGGAGAGGGTGCCAAAGCAAATCGCGGGAGTACAGAATCTTCTTGTTCGATTTGAATTGTAAATAATGTTTCTGCCCACTACGTACGGCGATCAATGCAAAGAACTTCACTTTCAAGTTTATAAGCAATGTATGCCAGGATGGACACGGGTAGTATTAAATATTGGGTCGGAAGAAAAAAACGGAACTAACGTTGTTCCTATGGCAGATAAATAGATAATAAGTAGTTTTTGTGAATTGGTTTACCACCCCGACCTTAAGTACACGGCTATGGGTTGCTTATAGTTGATATGTTTATAGTTGATATGTTTATAGTTGCTTATAGTTACCCAAGTGACACCAATGCAGTTAGAGACATCCCTGATGAGAGAAGGGTTGGCTTTAAACGCCTCCGATACCAAAAATGGTTCGCAGCCAACAGCAATGATGAGAATGGCTTGATTCCCTTTACATCCGCCTTACATAAGCAGGATCAGATTCGTTCTATAGCACAGTTTAGAATGGGTTCCCATTGGCTGAACACAGAAAGAATGAGGGTGGTGGATAGAGCACACATCCCTCGCTCAATGAGACACTGTCAAATGTGTGGGTTCCAAAAACCTGAGGATGAAATGCATATGTTTGAGTGCCCTTTTTATAATGATATTCGCCTTCGCTACCAGAAGCTGTTTACAGATATTTATAGGCATGTCCATGAGGATACCGACTTAACCGTATGGAATGTGGAATTCTGCGATTCCACATTCAGAAACTTTATGAATGGAAATGGCACTAAGTCTTTTTGGAGCAGCCTAGCCGACTATCTTTCTACTTGTAGAAGAGCAAGACAGGAAGCCCTGGACTGCTTAGTGGCACCGTAATTTATTATCCCTTTTTTTCTTCTTGTGACTTCTCATTTGTTAGGTTCTTACCTCCGCCACTGTAAGTGGTTGAGATCTGGGTCCTGCTCTAGGGGGTTTAATACCTACGCCACCAAAACGGTGGTTGGGAGTTTGGTTTGTTTGTCCTCGACACACCCCTGATGTAATGGGGTTTTTTGCTTTGTGGGTGCTTTTTCTTTTTGTTTAAAGCACAGAGTCTCATACACCCTCGCGGTGTCAAGTAGACTTTAACATGTAATGTTATGTAATGTAATGTAATGTAATGTAATGTAATGTAATGTAATGTAATGTAATGTAATGTAATGTAATGTAATGTAATGTAATGTAATGTAATGTAATGTAATGTAATGTAATGTAATGTAATGTAATGTAATGTAATGTAGTTGCTCGCCATCTTTGGCAATGTTTAAAGACATAGAATCAGAAAGGTAAAGACTGATGAAGAAGGTAAAAACTCAACCATTTGAATCATTAAGTTTAAACTTGTAATAATTTATTTCGTCTGCTTATTTTATTAGTCTGATCCCTGGTTACATATTAAACTGATATACTTGTAATTGGAAGATATAGAAAGAGAAGCCATAGGAATAGCCATGTAACAATCCAAGCCAGTATGATGTACTGGCAGTTTTCGTCCCGGCATACTTGAATTGGCAGTGGGCGAACGGACCATTCAATCGAAACGACCGATGTACCGTGATAACCCCCCATGTAAACCCCCAACTGGCCTTTGGTCCTAACACATTCAAAATTGGGCGACAAACACACGCACCCACTCAATCGAGTGCGTCGATCGGCAGTTTTCAATTCATCAGACTAGGTTAAACTTCCACGCCGATAGGCGCTTATTTCTTCCTTTCATTCTTCCAATTCGTCTTTGATGATCAGTGAATCAACACCTGCAGACATATTCCTTCGTATGCTAACCTCTCAATTGGTTGACTTCTTCCTTCCGGATCCACCCAAGCTCGTGTTTCATATGAACTGGAGCCCATCCAAGACCCCCGACGCATTTCACGTCGATCCAGAGACGCTGTTGGAGATGCTACAAGCGGAGCTTAAGTTGCCGGCCGCAGACTGGGCCAAGAAATCGTGGTGCTCTTTGCTCGAAGACTCCTGTATCGAGGTAGGGTATTTGCGCAATCCGTCGCCACGCATCTGTGTATGTTAGTTACAGTCCCATACCTGTACATTCAAATTGTATGATTCATATTTGCTCTTCGATCTACATGCTTAGGTGCAAGTCAGCTCGCTTGAAAAGCTGTCCTCTAGGAAGTCCCCTGTCAAGTCCGAGATTCCTCCTGGGAAGCATTCGTCATCGAGGAAATGCTCAGGGAGCAAGAGATCTCTGGGACCTGGGACTTCTGGAATTGAAGGTGTCAGCACTGTGGTCACAAAACTCATCGGACAGGTATGGTTCATTGATAGCGCTTACTGTATGTACAATGCAAGCACCAACCTGATGAAATGATGTGTCGAGCTGCCATGCAGCTGCCTAGCCTGCTTGTGATCTGCTATCTGTATAGCAGTCCACCTGAATTAGCGACGGGTTCAGATTGCATGCAGCTGCCTTGTAGTCTGGTGATCTCTGGAGTTGAAGTGTTGTTTTTAGATTGCAGGTGTGACAGATGCTATGTAGAGCTTATCCCTGTTTGATGTATGTACATTGCATGCACCAACCTAATAAGATGACCTGTGGAGCTCCCATGCAGCTGCCTAGATTGGTGATCTGTTTGCACAGCAGTGGCAAGGCCAACTAACCAGCCAGGCAATTAGACACGCAGTCGGGCAACAAGTCAGTTTGTTTGTAAGTCAGTATGTCAGTCACCCCGTCACCGAGTCTGTCAATCAGGAAGTGAGTCAGTGACTTAGTGAATCAGTCACGTATTCAGTCTGTCTGCCAGTTGGTAAGCCAATCGATATCACATCTTACACACTCTCCAACCACGTGCATGTTGCAGGCACTTAATGGAGGCTCGTTCGTGCCTATTGACGACACCACTGGATATAATGTCTTGAAGAGTGCTGCCACAGGCAACAGTTCAGAGCTGAAGATACAAGTTTGGGGGGCAGCCTGGATTTGGTCGATCAAGGCCTAAGCAGGCTATGTAATGATGCAGGCCGTGGCCCAGTTTGGGACTGGGATCCATGAACTTGCCAAGCCTGCCAATGAAGCCATACTGGCCGCCATCACAAGGTAAGATCAGCTCTTATTTATTTATTATATCCTCATCATTGGCCCACTTAGCTCTTGTTACTCAGTTCATCTCATCACTCAGCATATCACAATTAGCATTGCTAATTTGCTAGGGTCTTAGGTATCCTTTTATTTAGGTTTAAAGGGTGCATTTTGTGTTTGCGTGCGTGCGTGTGTGTGGTGGGGGTGGTGGTGGGGGTGGGGGGGGTCTGCAGCGGGGTGGCAAGGGTGCCAAAGACAGTCTAAATTTGCAGTGCAGCTCATCTCATTCAGCTTATCTCATCCCTAAGGCCTGCAAAATAGCGAATTTCACTCATCTCATCTCTCTATTCATCTCATCACTTAGCACATATTACGTAGCTCATCTCATCACTCAGCGCATCTCACTCAGCGCATCCCATTAAGCTTATCTTCTCACTTGGCGTATCTCGCTCAGCTCAGCTCATCATTTAGAGCATCTGACTCATTTCATCGGACCCCCTCTCTTGTATAATATCTTCACTCAGCTCATATATTCACTCAGCGCTTCTCATCACTCACAACATCTCACTCAGCTCATCTGGCCCTGTATGTAGGGAAATCTCCCACCGAAATGGGAACCAGAAGACGAAAACTGATTGGCTGGAGGGGAGGAAGAGGCAGGCATTGTTGTGGCTCATTACCTTTGCCAAGGAAGGAGAGACCAAGTGGAAGGACGTGGTCTTTGCTAGGTGGGACACCGAGGCTATTGATGTCTCCCAGAGGTTAATGGCGCAACCATTGAAAGGTAGGATACATCTTGCACTCTTGCTTGCCCATGGGCATCATTGGAATTGCATTTTTTTGATACCTAGTTCCGTGAGTCAACCATGCAGTGCGCGGTTAGTCATACATGAATTGTATATAGCCTGCTGCCCTCGTGTATATAGCCTGCCCCCGTCTATATAGCCTGACCTTCATTGCTGGTCCCACAACCTGCCCCCCCTCCCCCCCGTGTATGGTATATTGCCTGCCATCCATTGTTGGTCCCTGCCCCCGCTCATGTAGCCAGCTGACGAACTGCTCGTCCAAATGTAAATCTAGCTCCCTGAGTACACCAAATTGCTAAAACGAAGCGGGGTCGGGGGTTCCATTCCCCCTACGGTCGCTCTGAGCGTCGCAGGTCGTTGACAACCGTAATGGTAGCTTGTCCAGTCGAGGTGGTAGACCGTTCTCTGCCCGCGTACGACGGGTTCCCTAAATACCACGCCCCACCGCACCAGGCGTTATCATTACTTTTTTTAAGCTACCAGACTGACATATCGATGACTAACTAGCCGAATGACTGACTCAATTAGTGCCTAATTTACTGACATAACATATGTGATTCACAATTCCAACATGAAAAAACTTCCCATATGCCTTATTCAGGTGCTTAGGTCCAGGATGCTTCCATGGGGACGTGGGGGGACTTGATTGAGTATAATGAAGGCAACTGATGCCATGTAGCGCGTGGCAATAGCTTGGCCCTTCCAGCGCTTGGCAATGAAACGGAGACTGCCATGAATGAGGAGGTCACAAGCCCAGCAAAGAAGAAGGCAGCTTGCGTGGACGGATTGGATCTATCTGACATCTACGGATTGAATACATCTGCAGCTGCTGCAAAACCTGCAGGCCGAGAGAAAAGGGGGGCAGCGGGCAGGACGAAAAAGGGGGCAGGGGGTAAATAGCTAGATAGGACTGGAGTGTAGGAGCAGGGCTAGCTGCTATATAGAGGGCTAGCTGTTTGGCACTCTTGAGTCTTGAAGGATGGGAACTCGTGAGACTTTATTACTCATAAAGATAGTAGCTAGTGCGGTCCCAAGCATACAATTCCCATATAAGAAGTATGTGTCTTGTAGCTAGTTGCGTTGCTCACAATCTAATGGAGTAATGCACTGCCATATATCACAAATTGTACAACTGGTAGGATGAGGTGTGGTTCGTATTTTGTGTGGTTGCTTGCTTATTATAATTTGTTGATTTATTTTTGGCCATACGAGTTAGAAATGTTACGAGTGAGGTTTGCGTTAGTAGTAAGTCATTTTGCCTGTACAATGGTGTTTAATTGAAGCTACCTATCTATCAAGTTGTTGAGAAGCACAACTTTGCTTCATATTTATGTAAACTAACTCATGGGATGATTTAATGATCACCATGAACAAGTTGTATTACAATTTCGAGATTATCTGAAGAGCATCCAGATACGTATCTGCTCGTTTCAAATTATTATCTCAGATATTTGTCTCAGATATTGTACAGATACTATCTAGATGTTATCTAGCTACCACAGATACAGGCGCATGTACGGTTTCAGATATTGTCTAGAAGCTATCTAAACAGTATCTAGAAGTACAGATATTCGTATCTAGATATTGTCTAGATATTCTCTAGGCAGTATCTAGAAATACAGATATCCGTACCTAGGTATTGTTTAGATACTCTCTAAGCAGTATCTAGAAACACAGATATCAGTATCTAGATATTGCCTAGATACTCTCTAAGCATTATCTAGATACTACAGATATCAGTATCTATGCACCAGTATCTGTGATATCTAGATACTATCTAGATAGTATCTGTTCGGTATCTGAGATAATAATTTGAAATAAGCAGGTACGTATCTAGATACTCCTCAGATAATCGGTCGGTTCCCTGAGTGTCAGCACCTTTGGCTAAGGGCCGACCAATAAAAATAGGGTATCACCCAGGTATCGGTATCACCACCCGAATCTTGAAAAAGAAAAGTGCGGTTTCCCAAAATGCAAAAAAGAACATTTGGGATAAACAAGTGCGGTACTCCAACAAATTTCATTAAGGCCATCGTCCTACCCTGCCTGGGATCCGTATACCGGTATGCGAGCATGGCAAGTGGAAAGGTGTGCGGTAGTCAAGTGTGAGCCAGGAAGGGATGCGGTAGACAGATGTGGTCCTGGTCATTTGCCATTGCTGACGTCAACGATATCGTTTAAGGCGTAGTGAGCAAGAGGAAGTTGATTGATAGATAGGCAGGCATTAGTATAGCGGCATAGCGGTATAGCAGCATAGAGGCATAGCGGTATAGCGGTATAGCGGCATATCAGATACTCAATTCTCCCATGCAAACCAACAACGTAGGCAGACATGCAGAGAGGGACGTATCAACAAACTCATTCGGAGTTACAATATCCCACCCCGTACATTTCTTTCTCAAAATTAGCCACACCTATCCGATTCCCACGTCTTAGCCAGTGGTGCCTGGGGTGCAGGGGAATTGGGGGCAAGTGGAGGGGTATGCGACTTTACGACGTGCCTACCGGATTTGCGGACGTGTGTAATATCGCTGATATTTTTAATCGGGATGTTTTACCTGCATTACGTATCTGCCCCGGGATCCCAGGTGCATACCGATGCCCCAGCAGAAATAAATGTAATATCGGGATTCCCTGATGCTCGAGCCAGGGATCTGAAATCCGTGAACATTTCGCCACGCAGATCGGGGACGACGATATCGCTCGAATATTTTTCAGGGTCCCTGGTCTTTCTCGTATCTGTGCGTGTACAGGAGCATTTTACTTTTCCAAATATTTTTTACCACGTCAGACAGATTTCCGTCGTGTCAGACAGATACGAGGTGAGACAGGCATGGCAGGATTCGTGTGTCTTCGCTCATATCAAATTTCTACTCCAGGGTTGAGGGCCTACTTTTCATTGGACCACTAGAAACACGCCCTAGAACGGACTCTCTGCGATTCAATTTTTTTATTTGTTACTGACTTGCTGCTGCTCGGATCATCGGCATAGCGGTCCTACCTAATTCGTCGCCGCAGCGTTTTGTGACTCATCGCGTTGGTATTGGGAGCTCAGCATTCGGTTTCGGCACTGGTCAGTTACCCAGGTGGCCAGATCCGATAACATTTCATCCGTGCTCGTAACTGATGTCTGCTAAAGATCATGCCCTGCAATGACCCTGCCAAAAGAGCCCGAATTTATGAACACATTCACTACATTATATCCCAAAACCCCTCTCATCACTATATTGCAGGGGGAGACTGGAATGCAGCCTACTACCTTACTGATAGAAGCAACACAATCAAGCACCTGGAGGACCAGCCCCACTATCAACACCTTAATAAATATCCAATTCACATTCAACCGTCACCACGTCCCCACACTTACTCAGACAACACTTCCTACAGTAGCAGGATAGATGACATCATTCTCATCAACCCCCCAACTGCAACCACGGTGACAGAAACTGCACACCAAATGGGAGACACACTGGACCACTTGACCCTGGAACAACACATTACCTCCTCTCTCTTTCCCCCTCCTAACCTTGACATACCACCTCACAATCCAACACCTCAACTGCAGCTTCCTCTCAAGCAACAAGACATGGCCAAAGCTAAAGAAGCCATCTCTAATCAATTTCTCCATCAATTCCAGCACAGCCACATTAACATAGATAAAGCCTGGACTATAGCACAAACTTTACTGGGAGAAGATAAAACATCTGCACACATTCAATCTATTAGACAAGAACTCAAAGCCACCATACCAGAAGACCTTAACAGCATGACAAATCATCTCATGGTCACTCTTCACCAAGCTCTCTCCATCATGACTGACACCTGCCCTACCAAGCCTAGTACACCAGGCACCTTCCTGCCAAGACAAACTGCCAAAACCTACAGAAGACTTAACTACCATATTAAACACATTAAAGCACTCCGAACAGCTTCCAACCACCTTGACCAACAACAATACATGGAACTTAGAAGCACACCTCACACGGCAGGCACATACTCACCTACCACTAAAATTAAAATACAACAGCACTTTCAAAATTTACTCCTCTCTGACTATTGTCTCTCCTTAACTGCTGATATTAAACAAAGTATTACAGAATTACGTCACATGCAGGTTGCACTCAAAGAGGAGAGAGCAACCGCCTCCATTAAGAAATTCCGACGCCGCCTCAGTACACAAGCACGACAAACTCACAGGTATATTTTCTCTCCTGAAAATCACACACACACACCCACTGCTCTACTGGACGCATCCACACACACACTCAGCACTAGCACCCAGGGTCTCCTGGAAGTTATGACTAAACATATGGGAAAACTCATGTCACCTCCCACTCCACCCATCTCAGATGACTATACACGACACGCCACCCCCCCTCCATGGGAAATACACACAGACAAATACCACTTGGAAACTCCAGCCAACTCCATACAAAACACTGCCTCTCCCTACACCTTTCTCTCCTCCTCAACCACCTATGCTGACTGTATTAGGAAACTCTCTACCAACAAAGCCACTGGCCCAGACGGCATACCTAATGAATTACTTATGTGCCTCCCACAGGAAATGCACCTCATCATACACAAACTCATGCAGCTAGTATGGATCCTGGGAGAAACACCAGACTGCTGGAAAACCTCACACACAGTCATGCTCTACAAAAAATCAGATCCTTGCTTACCTCAAAACTACAGGCCAATAGGCCTTAACAATGCTGTAGCCAAACTCTGGACCTCCCTTGTTACTAACACTATTACTACCTACTCTGAAACCAACCACATTCTTAGCGCCTGCCAAGAAGGTTTCAGAAAAGACAAAAGTACCTATAGACAACTCTTGAACCTACTCCACAACATTGAGGACGCTGCCCTCTTCCACCAGGACCTCTATGCTGCCTACTTCGACTTTAGCTCTGCTTTTAACATGATTGATCACCAAAAACTTCTCTGCATCATGCACAGCTTGGGTTACACCCACGACACTATAGACACTATTAAAGGAATCTACACAAACTCTACTACACATATTCTCCTTAACAATACACCTGGCTCCCCCATCCCCATCACTAGGGGCACCATCCAGGGGGATACTCTCTCCCCCCTACTCTTCATTATCTTTCTAGAACCCCTACACAGATGGCTCCGTTCTGGGGGACGAGGATACAGAGCAGCATCCCTACCCTCCAAAACAGCAGATGAACACCACACCAGCAGCTTGGGGTATGCTGACGACACTGCTGTCCTAACCGGCAGCTCAGAGGACCTTCGCATCCAATGTGGTAAAGTTCAAACTTTTAGCATCTGGTCGGGCATTCCTCTTAACGCCACCAAATGTGTGGTCAGTGGCATACTCCACAAATCACACCCCTCTCAACCTACTCACAACAACACTCTCAAACAAAGGCTAGATAAAATTCCACTAGGAAACTCCTATGCTACCTACCAGCCGCCTGACCAAGCCTACAAATACTTGGGGGTTCACATCTCACTTACCTTAAATTGGAAAACTCAACTCCACTCTACTATTGAAACCATTCACAATAAAGGGCTGAGTATCCTCACCAAAGCTAAAAACAGGGCAACCCCCACCCAATGCTTACGAATAATTTCACAATGTGTCAGAGCAGCTATTAAATACCCCATGATAGTAGCTCCCTTCTCACTAACCGACATTCACGTCATTGACAGAGCAGTATTAAAAACAGTTAAACTCTGTTGCTCCCTTCCCAGATCTTTTCCGACAAGAGCACTCCACCTCCCTAAAACAGAGGCAGGACTAGGGGTGCCCTCCCTACTCACTGAATACACCCAGATTACTGCAACAGCCCTCACCCAGTCCATGAACGACCAAGGTCACCTGGGAATCCTCACTAGAGCTCTCCTTAATAAATCAACTTCCACCATGACCACTCTAGATCCTCTCTCTCTATCCCGCAAGCAACTTAAGTATATGTCCCTAGCCCGCCAGCTGGAAATTATTAAAAAATCTGACATAACAATTTCTTGGAATGACACAGAACTTCTTGACAAACTTAACATACACTCTCTTCCTCTCCCTCCACAGGCAATCCCTGTATCACTCATGACTCCATTCCATGACCTGGCCATCTATTCATACCATGACCTGGTCACCCCCATGGGAACTCACCTTGTCAGCACTACAGATCTCTCTCTTATCACCTTACACAAAGTTACTAAACACCACAAACGGTCCCTGAACCGCCTCACCGCTCACCTCTCCTCCCTCCAAACTGTCGCCTCCCCAATACACTCTGACCCACTTCCCCTCTCACACCGACAACTTGCGCCCGGTTACGCAATTGCGCAGAACACAACCGATAACGTTAAATCTCCTGCTTCTATTGAACCCTCCACCCCACCCACCCAGCGTTACCAACCTCACGCCACTGTTACTGACGCAGACTACGAGGCGGATTCCATTGGGGACCTGGAAGGAAACCAATGGTGGGCGTGGCCCACGCAGACCGAAGGCAGTCACGCGCACCAAGCATGGGGCTGCCCCAGCAGTGATGCCACCTGGGCAGCACGCCACTACTTGTGCAAATCCTGGATCCGTCACTCCTCCACCTCTAAATTTTACCGTGCATATAGAATAACTCCCACCTCACACCCTGACAGGATCCGCGAGGCCATGACATCCCCCGACAGCAGCGCACCTGCACCACCGGCGCGCCTGCTCCACCTTACCTACGGATCCCAATACAAAGCCCTGCACATCACGAGCTGGCGGGGCAAGCGCTCCTACAACGACGACAAACTAGTCACTTCCACTGTTGTCCACGTTCAATGGGCCCCAACCATCATGCACAACGAACATATCAACTCCTACACACACATGGGATACAGCATCCACCACAGCACATCTCTTACCTCCACTACCTCCACCATACATTGGAAACCCCAATCTCACAATGCGTCTCACCTTGTTGAACTTTTGGGACAACCAGCATACGACCAATTAACCCACACTTTTAAAACTACTCCCCCATTAACCACACACCTCAACCCTAGGAAGGACACCCACCTTACTAACCTTCAACAACAAGGCCAATGGGCCACCTCCCCAGGATTTAATGCTGACAACCACAACCTTGTTCACAAACTTCTGAAAATTGACACACACGACAGGCACCCAGACTGGGACATTCAACCACCCTCAGCCTACATTATACAAACAGGCATCCTCACCACTCTGGATGACCAATCCACACACACACACACCAACGTTTCATATCTATATAACCCCACTGGTCACTGTCTTGGGCACATTCCCAACGACAGACTAACCTCTCTCAAACAAAACTATGACCACTTCAAAAATCACCACCCTACCAAATGGAACCAACTGACCCAAGGAGGAACATACCACACTGACTTAGCTGCCCTCTTCACCAGATACAGAGCTGCTACTGCTGCTACCAACACTCTTCCTCCTTTTCTCTACCAAGCAGCAGCTGCTCTGGGCATTACTCACCATCGTACTTCTAACCCCCTTAGCTACGACCAAAGCCTCACCAGCTTCTCTTCTACCAGCCCTGCTGATCAGCTCTTTGGCTCCAACCAAGACCCCTTTCTTACCATCTGGACTGGGGGATCACTGGTGGACATTCCTAACTCCACGAAACAAGCACACCAAGCTCTAAGGTGGGCCCTAGCCAGTGCTGACCATGCTGAAAATACTCTCAGCCCTACCTGCACCCTGATGCTCCTCCCTGACGACCTTTCTGCCCCTTACAAAACCCTCCTCCACCACTCCTGGATTCACTATATTGACTCCAGACCGCAGTCTGAATTTTGTACTACCTCTGAAATTTGGCTTGGCAGCAAATCTCACACTCCACCCTCCACCCACAAACTACACCTCATCCTTATATGCAACCCCCACAGCCAAGATACCTATTTTCCTAAACTCCCAGATTTTATTGACCAATGGACATACTACATGCAAAGCCTCTCCTCATCCTGGTAGCCCTCTACTATCACTCCACCTCCCACTCTTACCTTCTCTGACATTGTCATTACTTACCCCCGGAAACTCAAATCTCTTGCCAAAAATCCTTGGCAAACTCCACTCCACCAACACCCTCCTCCCTCTCTTCTTACCACTACTCACCCTTGTCTTCACCTAGCTACCCCCTCCTCAGGCCTCCAGGTCTACACAGATGGTAGCCTAATAAAAGGTAAACCAGGGCACCCTAGTAAAATAGGTGCTGCAGTATATGTCCCGGCTGCAGGACAAAGCTACACCATCAACCCTGGGGGAATAGGGGCCACCAAAACTAACAACAGGGCAGAACTGGTAGCCATCCACCAAGCCCTTCTCAACATTGACTACGACAAATCCCTTACACTCCATACAGACAGCCTCTGCTCTCTTCAACTTATTAAAAAAATGATTCATGACCCTACCACAACAACCCGTTCCATTCATACTGAACTTCTGCAATCAATTCAAAAACACCTCATTCAACGCATCCTGCATGGCTCACACACCACTCTTTGTAAAGTCCGTTCCCACACAGGTATCCTTGGAAATGACAGGGCAGACATTCTGGCACGCAAGGCAGCTGAGCACCCTGCCTCCACCAATTTTACTGACAACACTGGGGAAATCCCCCGCCACAATGTCTACTGGCCCACAGTTCAACCTCCTCGCACACCCATGGGAGATATTCCCCCACGCATCCTAGCACCTAACCTTACACAAGGTATCACCTCTAACCTGCCCACTAGCTGCCACCTTGGCCAACACCCTCTTAAAGGGATTTATGCAACCACCTGGGCTGATAACACTCCCCACCAACTTCCTCATGCAAGTAACAAATTTTGGACCTCAACCCTTATCCAACATAAAACTAAATTTCACATCCTTAAAGCCCGCTGGGGTAGACTGTGGAACCGTAAACTTGCATTCCGCTGGAAACTCCCTTATATTACAAGCACTCACCCACCCACGAACTCCCTATGCCCCATTTGCCACACCTGTGAGGACGGAGCGGGCCACATCCTGGCGGGCTGCACACACCGGACTTTCAAGGGGCTCTATATCAAGAGACATGACGCCGCAGTGCGACTCATCCACAAGGCCATTTGCACCGGAGCCCTGGGATCCCGCAGAATGATCATGGACGCTGGCAAGGAAGAGGACCTCCCCAGGGGGGTCCTGGGCAAACGTCTCCCTGACTGGTTACGCCCCTCCACTATTACTGTAGCGGACTGGAAGAGAATGAGACCTGATCTTGCCGTCCTACCTGACATAGACTCTCCTACCTGTATGTCTGATAAAGAACTCTGGGTTCTTGAGCTTGGATACTGCTCTGATACCAACCATGCTACTAAGTGTATCACTAAACACGCCCAGCATGTTGAATTAGTAAATGGCCTTAGATCGGCTGGATACCTCGTTCACTATGAAGTTATCACCGTTGGAACAACTGGTACTATTCCAACCTCTTTTTTGACTTCTATGACCACTCTTGGACTTCAGAGATCATGTGCCCTCAAACTGGCGGACACAGTCCACTCCCACACCATCACTAGCTTTCAGAGTATTTTACAGTGCAGACGTTTTATGGAAGCACACCCTTGGTCGATACCCGGGGACTAGCACACAGACCGTCCCCCCTCTCAGGTTTTGTCTTGCCAGCTGCATTGTGTCGGTGCTTCCCAACCGGGGTGAAAAACCCCCGTATTAAGCTACACTGGTATGATGTGGCTACGGTGCCTGCCGGTCAGGCATCGGTGGTAATTCTTTTTACTGAGATGGCCCTACGGTGACTATAGCTAGCTCCGGCTTACGCTATGGTGTCCTTAACTTCACGTCCTGTGAGTAACGGTTCTACACGGATGTAACAATTTCAATTTCAATTTCACCCTGATTGGGCAGCCGATTACGTAGGTAACAAGCAGCTAGGAAGGCATAGGGCCAGAAAGACTTAGTAAGCTTAGACTCCAAATGGATACTCCTAGCTATGTTCTGCAAGACCCCATTGTACCGTTCCACAGTTGCATTCTGCTGAGCAGTGTATGCCATAGATAATTCATGCACAGCACCAACCGATTCTAACCAATCCTCGAACCACTGTACTAGAAATTCCTTAGCCCTGTCAGATCTGAGACACTTGAAAACAAAACCATGCAGCTGAGTCATCCATCTGAGGATTGTAGTTTGAACTGCTAAGGGAGCTTCATCCTTGGTCCTCAAACACAATACTTCAGCATAGCCAGAGTATTGGTCTGTGAGACACAGAACATAAAACTCCCCACGCAAGCCCCTAATATGAAATGGTCCCATGATGTCCAAGTGAAGGCGTTGTAAAGGTGCACGGATCTTAGTTTGGCTTTCTTTAGGAAAAGGGAGACGTTTTGCCTTAGCCTTCTGACAAGCATCACATGGGATCTTAGACAGCCTTTTCACCTGTTTGAGAGTGAGGGGTAAGTTTTTAACCAAACCCTTCCTGACAAGGTTGTGCATGGCGTCATAGCCAGGGTGACCCAGCCGCCTATGCCACAACCATTCAGGAGTGGTAGGGATAACAACTCCACCATCATCATCAACATCAAGTGCAAAAACTGGATAATGTACAGCAATCAACAAACGGCCACGAGGGGTGTGACAAGGCCTACAGGTAAATTTTTACACTCCATCACTGGAGGCAGGGAAGGACCAGAGGACAGAAGAGCCCTGAGTGGCAGTACAACTAAGACTATCAAAAGAAATCTTGCAGTTGTGAGCATGAGCCACAGCATTTACTGACAGGAGGTTCACCGGACAGTGAGGGATGTAGAGAACATTAGTTAAAGTGATTGATGTTGGTAACCAATCACTACATAACACAATGGACCCCCTGACCCACCGACCGTTGAACCACTCCATCACCAAATTTAACTGCTGGCCCATCCTCAGAAGCATGATACACAGTGAACAGAGACAGATCACCTGTGATTGACATCCCAGCTCCAGAATCAACATGCCAGATACCCTCAGACAGGCTCGGGCTACAGACATTTGAAAACTTCGAAGTGCAGGAGAATAGGACAGAGCTTACCTCCTATTTCTTGGCCATAGCAAACCCATCAATCTGGGCCTGCAGGGAGGACAGCTGCCTTGGAGTAAGCGCACCCGGAAGGGCCAAGGCAATGGGCACTGGAGCAGTAACCGGTACACCAGGCCTGGTCCTTCGCAGGTGCGGGTGCTTCGTAAAACAGCGATCCTCCGAGTGGGTCGTTTTGCTGGGGCATGGGCCCCAAGTGCAATCCAGACGTCTCTTGAGGGAACCGGAACCCTGAGAACCAGATCCCTGCCCACGCTGAAATGCAGCATTGGCAGGAACCTGGGGAGCGTCCCGGGACCAACCAGGATGCCTGGAGTCGGACTTGGGGAGAGCTATGTTCAAGATGTCGAGAGACCTATAGTCCTCAAGACAAGACCAGTACTCAACAGGCTGTCTGTTAGCTAACAACATACCATATTTGATCCGCAGCGACTCAAAGCGGATCAGACGGATACCCTGAACTATAGTTTCCATGGCGTGACGCTGAGTCACCGGATGCCCAGCACTGCGGAGGTCAGTGCAGAGACCGCGAACCTTGCGAAAGAAGTCATCTACGCGGTCAGCAGGGCCCATGTGTGCACCAATAAACTCGGCGCGCATGAGAGGGACTCTAGAGGCAAGGGCATCGGACTGCCTCTTCTGAATATCAATAAAGATATCCCGAGGTTTGGCAAAGTCCTGGTATACCTTGACCATATCATCCTCCATGTTCGCGAGCATCATGGTTAAGCACATGAACTCCTGACAGTCCAGGGGCAGGGCACTGAAACCCAACAGTGCAGGATCTACCCGAGACTCACCATGAGAGGCCGAAGACCCAGCAGCAGGAGCAGGGGTCAGAGGAGCCAAAGACCTACGAATATCCAAAAAATAGTCAGCAGCAAGACCAGCGTCATAAGCGCGCTGGTCATCTAAGGTCCTAATCTCAGGCAGGGACCTCGCAACACGTCGGTATTTAGTACTTCTTTGAGGATCGTTTGAAACAAAGAAAATCCTGTTTGAATTGTTCGTTTGATTCATTCTTAGATTCAATCGGAGATAACCTTGATTCAATCGATATTTGTTTCCTGTTTGAATCAGTCGGCCATCAAACCTACCGATTGAGATCCGTTTGAAACAAGGTTGGTTGTTTCAAACATGACTCAAACCATGTTCAAATAGATCTTAATCAAGCCGTCATCAACGTGCCCCTTGAAAAAGGTTTGAAACAAGGTTGGTTGTTTCAAACATGACTCAAACCATGTTCAAATAGATCTGTTTTTTCGTAAAGCAATGCAAGCACTGAAGACTGAGGGCGCATATTTGGACAGCAGGACTCTTCAATCTTTGTTACAGAAATTGAAAGCACCATAATGAATGAATCCTTAGATAGTTAAACATGATAGTAATTAGTGATTGAAGAGCTAGATATATATGCTACTAAGGAAGTGCAGTTGGCCACGAAGTAGTTCCTCAGGTACGAATTGACGAAACTCCAGCATGCTGTGCTTCTTGTTCATCAACGACATCGTCTTCAGCCTCAAGGTCATAAGCATCCAGGCGTTCTGACGCGAGACCAGTCGCAAGAGTGAGACCTGCAGACAAATGTTCGTTGGTGAGCGTTAGTTGAGATACATTGGCAGCAATGCGCATTCTTCCGACTTTCAAATAGCAGCCATGGTTCAAACCAAATTCGCTATCTGAATGCGCACCTGTTTTGCACCTCGAGCATTGGAACTCTTGCGGCTCCATGATGAGCTGGACGATAGGTCGACTTGCTGCAGCTGCCTTAATGCCTGCGGAACAACTCGAAAAAGCGAGTCAGTCAAAGTTGAGACAAATTCTGGTCAAGTAAGGCACCACTTGACGAGACGCAAAACGCAGTACCTTAACCGCACGCGCGGGGGCGGAGAAGCAGGTCGCTACAGTCTTGGGTTGAAGCACAACAATTCCCAAAGCAAAGTACCGCTGAAGCAAAGTGCTCGCGCGTGTAGGTATTGACGGATCTCAGAAGTAATTCGGGAATGGCTGAAGCTATGAAAGCAAGCTCAGTCCAAGTTAATTCAAGGAAAGCAGGCAGCATGTCGCTATCTGACTGCGCACCTGTTTCACACCTCGAGCATTGGAACTCTTGCGGCTCCATGATAGGTCATTTTGCTGCAGCTGCCTTAATGCCTGCGACACAACTCTGGTCAAGTAAGGCACCACTTGACGAAACGAAAAATGCAGTACCTTAACCGCACGCGCCGGCGTGGGCGGAGAAGAAGGTCGCTACAGTCTTGAGTTGAAGCACAACCATTCCCAAAGCAAAGTGCCGCGGAAGCAAAGTGCTCGCGCATGTAGGTATTGACGGATCTAGGAAGCAATTCGGGAATGGCTGAAGCTATGAATAGATCAGTCCAAGTTAATTCAAGGAAAGCAGGCAGCATGGTGCGCTATTCTGCAGGAATATCGCTGAGTCGAGAACCAATTGACGCGCAGTGAACAGTGAAAGCTTGCACAGCCGCTAAGTTGAAGCGCTAACCCATTGCGCTGACCAGTTTGAACTATACAGCATGCAGTACCGCCGTAACCGCACGCGCATGGGCGGAGAAGCAGGTCGCCATATTTGAATCGGATTCTCGGGGCCTGCGCCTGCGGTGCATGCGGGATCTGCGTCGCAGGACCTAGACAACCCTGATGGGGGTCATGCTAATCAAACCTGATGAACAATGGGGGATAATGATCCCGAAACTTCTCATGTACCGGAATATGATTATTCCGATTCTGGAAAACTAAAGATCATAACCAGATTCAAAGGGACGAGGAAGTTCTGAGCTTAGAGAACTGGTTACACATCCGCGCCTTTCGAACAGCGACCAGTTGGGACCCTGCACACCAGTAGGCTATCCTCCACTATGATAATGGTTTCTAAACTTCTCATGTACCTATCTATGATTATTTAGATTCAGGAAAACAAAAGATCATAACCAGATTCGAAGGGACGAGGAAGTTCTGAGCTTAGAGAACTGGTTACAGATCCGTGCCTTTCGAACGGCGACCAGTTGGGACCCTGCACGCCAGTAGGCTATCCTACACCTAGATAATGGTTTCTAAACTTCTTAGGTACCTATATATGATTATATCGATTCAGGAAAACAAAATATCATAACCAGAATCGAAGGGACGGGGAAGTTCTGAGCTTAGAGAACTAGTTACAGATCCGCGCCTTTCGAACAGCTACCAGTTGGGACCCTGCACGCCAGTAGGCTATCCTACACTACGATAATGGTTTCTAAACTTCTTAGGTACCTATATCTGATAAATTAGATTCAGGTAAACAAAATGTCATAACCAGATTCGAAGGGACGGGGAAGTTCTGAGCTTAGAGAACTGGTTACAGATCCGCGCCTTTCGAACAGCGCAGATCGGTAACTACTGATTTAAACTCAGAACTTCCTCGTTCCTTCGAATCTGCTTCTGATCTTTGGTTTTCCTGAATCGGACTGATCACATATAGGCACCTGACAAGTTCAGGGACCATTTTCCTACTGTAGGATAGTTTATGGGGTTCAGGATCTCAACTGGTTACGGTTTAAAGAGCGCAGATCGGTAACTACTGATGTAAACTCAGAACTTCCTCGTTCCTTCGAATCTGCTTCTGATCTTTGGTTTTCCTGAATCGGACTGATCACATATAGGCACCTGACAAGTTCAGGGACCATTTTCCTACTGTAGGATAGTCTATGGGGGTCAGGATCTCAACTGGTTACGGTTTAAACAGCGCAGATCGGTAACTACTGATTTAAACTCAGAACTTCCTCGTTCCTTCGAATCTGCTTCTGATCTTTGGTTTTCCTGAATCGGACTGATCACATATAGGTACCTGACAAGTTCAGGGACCATTTTCCTACTGTAGGATAGTCTATGGGGTTCAGGATCTCAACTGGTTACGGTTAAACAGCGCAGATCGGTAACTACTGATTTAAACTCAGAACTTCCTCGTTCCTTCGAATCTGCTTCTGATCTTTGGTTTTCCTGAATCGGACTGATCATATATAGGCACCTTACAAGTTCAGGGACCATTTTCCTACTGTAGGATAGTCTATGGGGGTCAGGATCTCAACTGGTTACGGTTTAAACAGCGCAGATCGGTAACTACTGATTTAAACTCAGAACTTCCTCGTTCCTTCGAATCTGCTTCTGATCTTTGGTTTTCCTGAATCGGACTGATCACATATAGGTACCTGACAAGTTCAGGGACCATTTTCCTACTGTAGGATAGTCTATGGGGTTCAGGATCTCAACTGGTTACGGTTTAAACAGCGCAGATCAGTAACTACTGATTTGAACTCAGAACTTCCTCGTTCCTTCGAATCTGCTTCTGATCTTTGGTTTTCCTGAATCGGACTGATCACATATAGGTACCTGACAAGTTCAGGGACCATTTTCCTACTGTAGGATAGTCTATGGGGTTCAGGATCTCAAATGGTTACGGTTTAAACAGCGCAGATCGGTAACTACTGATTTGAACTCAGAACTTCCTCGTTCCTTCGAATCTGCTTCTGATCTTTGGTTTTCCTGAATCGGACTGATCCCATATGGGTACCTGACAAGTTCAGGGACCATTTTCCTACTGTAGGATAGTCTATGGGGGTATGTTATAAACATGTTTTATTACATTGATGAGCTCTTTGACATATATTCCAAAGCATCCCTTATTCATATCTAAGTCTATGTAACTTAAAGGAAGTACGGTATGCAAAGATTTGAATAGTTATTCATTAAATAATGCAGTTGTATTCACTGCTGAAATTGGGCCGAAATACCTACGGTTAATAAGCAATATAGACCCTTGTGCTAACCGTATATTCCCTTTCCTACCCTTGCTGGCCCTTCACCGTTGGTTCCTCTCTTCCCTGTTCCAATAAATCCGGGACGCGAACTGTTGTAGTGCTAGCTGGACTGTTGTTCCAAGCAACTGTGTACCGTACTCCTGTCCGGCTCTCAGCTGTCCCCGCGCCCAGTAGAAGATCCCTGGCAACGGAGCCCACGCACGCCAAACCCCTGAACCCACAAACTGAACCGGCCAAGTGCAATTCGAGCCACCAGATTGTAAACTCGCATTCTGAACGCTACGCTACGATCCTCCTCTTCCTCTTTTTTTCTTCACTTCGACTGGAGACAACTACTAACGAGGCAACGATCACAAGGCATACATGCATCGGTGAGCAGCCCTGGTCGCCAACTGCATCTTGGCCTTGTGATCGTTGCCTCGTTAGTGCAAGCTGCTCCTCGTAGTTACACGAGGCTAGTTCGACAAATTGTACAAGATTTGGGAAATTACAGAATCCAAGCAGGGGCAAATTTGGCCCTTCAGGAAGCGACTGAGGCCTACTTGGTGGGCCTCTTCGAGAACACTAATCTGGCGGCTATACATGCCAAGCGGGTAACCATTATGCCCAAGGATATGCAGGTGCGCTATCTACAGGGGTTGGGGGTGGGGTGGGGGGTGGGTGGGCGGGGTGGGGGGTAAGAGTTGGATCCACACAAAATATGCTGCAGCTTCTGGGCAGATCCCTAGGTGGGCAGTTGGCCTTTGGTAAAAATATGCTGCAGCTGCTGGGACCCGTACACGACAAAACACAACAGTACACTACACTACACTACACAACAGTACACAACACTATACAACACTACACAACACTACACAACACTACACAACACTATAGAACAAGGGGGTTGGGAGGGGGATGGGGGGGGGGGGGGGGGGGGGGGGGGGGGAGGACTGAGCTACTTGAAACACTCACTCATTCACTAACTTTGATGTCTGTTTCCACTTGCAGCTCGCTCGGAGGATTCGAGGGGAGCGAAAATAGGACTTGGCAAGAAGTTGTGGTGAGTTATGCTTTCATGCCTGAACCACCCTCATGTAACAACTTAATTAATGCATGTTACTTATCAATAATATCATAATATGGCTTAGCTGAACCTACCCATACTGTAGCCCGATAAGCGCCCTTGAGGCTGCTTGCTACAGAATGGGCGGGAGATGCGATTTGCCTTGTATGGTATGCCTGAACCACCCTCATGTAACAACTTAATTAATGCATGTTACTTATCAATAATATCATAATATGGCTTAGCTGAACCTACCCATACTGTAGCCCGATAAGCGCCCTTGAGGCTGCTTGCTACAGAATGGGCGGGAGATGTGATTTGCCTTGTATGGTATGCCTGAACCACCCTCATGTAACAACTTAATTAATGCATGTCAGTAATAAAAAATATGGCTTAGCTGCACCTGCCCATTATGTAGCCGCATAAGCGCCCTTGAGGCTGCTTGCTACAAAATGGGTGGTCAATGCGTTTAGCCATGTATGCATCCACCACCCTCTGCACACACTTAAGTCACCAACATGATAAGTGCAGCACATTCTAAGCAGCATTATCTTACTCATTCTAATGTTTTTCCCTTGCAGGTCATTCATGAATGCTGGCTGTTGGGAGCAAGTAAAGGACGAATATGCAGTAGTGGAGCTGCCTGGAAGCTGCCATCATGTGGTGCCAAGCTTAGCCAATGGGATATTAAGGCATGTTAGTGCCCTGAATATATAGTAGCATGGAGCAGTAATCATAGGGTGACTTTAGTTTGGGTTTTGTTCATGAGGGTTTAAAGGTACTGCCTGTCCTTGTTGACCAGGACAGGCAGTACCTTTAAACCCTCATACAAAAAACCCAAAAATTTAATTTGAAATTTCAAGCACAGCAGTAGATAGGCCTATTATCCCTTCCACCACCTTGGACAATAGCCGGGCCTGGTAGTTGACAATATACAGCCTTCTTGTGCGATACCCACGAGAGCACTGTATTGTATTCATCAATTGTGCGATACCCACAACGATGAATACTTTCCCTACAACTGAATTATACCTAACTTCCAGCCAGCTCCATTAGGTTGTACAGCTTCCAGCCATGGGTTGTACAGCTTCCAGCTAGCTCCTTAGGTTGTAGAACTTCCAGCCAGCTTCAATAGACTTTCACTTTGTGTGACAGGTTGTACAGCTTCTAGCCAGATCCATTAGGTTGTACAGCTTCCAGCCAGCTGCATTAGGTTGTACAGCTTCTAGCCAGCTCCATTAGGTTGTAGAGCTTCCAGCCAGCTCCATTAGACTTTCACTTGTGTGGCAGGTTGTAAAGCTTCCACCCAGCTCCATTAGGTTGTACAGCTTCCAGCCAGCTCCATAAGACTTTCACTTTGTGTGCCAGGTTGTACAGCTTCCAGCCAGCTCCATTAGGCTGTCTCTCTGTATATTAGGTTGTTGTGTAGCTTCGAGCCAGCTAAGCCGTCCTCAGCAGGAAAATTAAATATATGATACCAATTTGTTTTCTGGCATTATATTTGTTTCCTTTCTTGTAAAAGTTTCTTTCCTACCATTGTCCAAAGTGCGAGTACTTAAACACGCACACACACCCTACTTGGGCTGTTTCCAAACTCCTACATTCAACTTCAACTTGGTTACATAGCCAGACTTCAACTTGGTTACATAGCCAGACTTCAACTTGGTTACGTAGCCAGACTTCAACTTGGTTACATAGCCAGACTTCAACTTGGTTACATAGCCAGTTGTGACACTTGAGATTACAGCCATCATCTTGCTAGCACCTACACCCCACCCTAGATTTTTGTCTAGCCAATGAAAGCACAACTAATGTACTACAAGGTACGGATTTGTGCCGGTTATCGCTAGGCGCTCGCCCGCCTCGGATTCAAAGCTTCCTACCTCTCGGCAGCCTACATATGGGAGCTTAGCTACATTTCGAAGTGCAATATCTTCGACCACCTTGAATTCTGTTTGATATTGTCTTGATTGACTTCCGTCTGATTCAATGAATAAGCTGCTTGAATTGAATCACTGATTCAAACTGTTTTCAAGGTACCCTGATTCAAGGGGAAAACCGCTTGATAGGGGTTCATTGATTCAAACCAGTTGATTCAAACGATTTCAAAGGTCTGCCTAAATACCGACGTACTGTGGGCATTAGTATTATTAAGTATGAGTTCAAATCAGTAGTTACCGATCTGCGCTGTTTAAACCGTAACCATTTGAGATCCTGAACCCCATAGACTATCCTACAGTAGGAAAATGGTCCCTGAACTTGTCAGGTACCCATATGGGATCAGTCCGATTCAGGAAAACCAAAGATCAGAAGCAGATTCGAAGGAACGAGGAAGTTCTGAGTTCAAATCAGTAGTTACCGATCTGCGCTGTTTAAACCGTAACCAGTTGAGATCCTGAACCCCATAGACTATCCTACAGTAGGAAAATGGTCCCTGAACTTGTCAGGTACCTATATGTGATCAGTCCGATTCAGGAAAACCAAAGATCAGAAGCAGATTCGAAGGAACGAGGAAGCTCTGAGTTCAAATCAGTAGTTACTGATCTGCGCTGTTTAAACCGTAACCAGTTGAGATCCTGAACCCCATAGACTATCCTACAGTAGGAAAATGGTCCCTGAACTTGTCAGGTACCTATATGTGATCAGTCCGATTCAGGAAAACCAAAGATCAGAAGCAGATTCGAAGGAACGAGGAAGTTCTGAGTTTAAATCAGTAGTTACCGATCTGCGCTGTTTAAACCGTAACCAGTTGAGATCCTGAACCCCATAGACTATCATACAGTAGGAAAATGGTCCCTGAACTTGTCAGGTGCCTATATGTGATCAGTCCGATTCAGGAAAACCAAAGATCAGAAGCAGATTCGAAGGAACGAGGAAGTTCTGAGTTTAAATCAGTAGTTACCGATCTGCGCTGTTTAAACCGTAACCAGTTGAGATCCTGAACCCCATAAACTATCCTACAGTAGGAAAATGGTCCCTGAACTTGTCAGGTACCTATATGTGATCAGTCCGATTCAGGAAAACCAAAGATCAGAAGCAGATTCGAAGGAACGAGGAAGTTCTGAGTTTAAATCAGTAGTTACCGATCTGCGCTGTTTAAACCGTAACCAGTTGAGATCCTGAACCCCATAAACTATCCTACAGTAGGAAAATGGTCCCTGAACTTGTCAGGTACCTATATGTGATCAGTCCGATTCAGGAAAACCAAAGATCAGAAGCAGATTCGAAGGAACGAGGAAGTTCTGAGTTTAAATCAGTAGTTACCGATCTGCGCTGTTTAAACCGTAACCAGTTGAGATCCTGACCCCCATAGACTATCCTACAGTAGGAAAAATGGTCCCTGAACTTGTCAGGTGCCTATATGTGATCAGTCCGATTCAGGAAAACCAAAGATCAGAAGCAGATTCGAAGGAACGAGGAAGTTCTGAGTTTACATCAGTAGTTACCGATCTGCGCTGTTTAAACCGTAACCAGTTGAGATCCTGAACCCCATAAACTATCCTACAGTAGGAAAATGGTCCCTGAACTTGTCAGGTGCCTATATCTGATCAGTCCGATTCAGTAAAACCAAAGATCAGAAGCAGATTCGAAGGAACGAGGAAGTTCTGAGTTTAAATCAGTAGTTACCGATCTGCGCTGTTCGAAAGGCGCGGATCTGTAACCAGTTCTCTAAGCTCAGAACTTCCCCGTCCCTTCGAATCTGGTTATGACATTTTGTTTACCTGAATCTAATTTATCAGATGTAGGTACCTAAGAAGTTTAGGAACCATTATCGTAGTGTAGGATAGCCTACTGGCGTGCAGGGTCCCAACTGGTAGCTGTTCGAAAGGCGCGGATCTGTAACTAGTTCTCTAAGCTCAGAACTTCCCCGTCCCTTCGATTCTGGTTATGATCTTTTGTTTTCCTGAATCGATATAATCATATATAGGTACCTAAGAAGTTTAGAAACCATTATCTAGGTGTAGGATAGCCTACTGGCGTGCAGGGTCCCAACTGGTCGCCGTTCGAAAGGCACGGATCTGTAACCAGTTCTCTAAGCTCAGAACTTCCTCGTCCCTTCGAATCTGGTTATGATCTTTTGTTTTCCTGAATCTAAATAATCATATATAGGTACATGAGAAGTTTAGAAACCATTATCATAGTGGAGGATAGCCTACTGGTGTGCAGGGTCCCAACTGGTCGCTGTTCGAAAGGCGCGGATGTGTAACCAGTTCTCTAAGCTCAGAACTTCCTCGTCCCTTTGAATCTGGTTATGATCTTTTGTTTTCCAGAATCGGAATAATCATATTTGGGTACATGAGAAGTTTCGGGATCATTATCCCCCATTGTTCATCAGGTTTGATTAGCATGACCCCCATCAGGGTTGTCTAGGTCCTGCGACGCAGATCCCGCATGCACCGCAGGCGCAGGCCCCGAGAATCCGATTCAAATATGGCGACCTGCTTCTCCTCCGCCCATGCGCGTGCGGTTACGGCGGTACTGCATGCTGTACAGTTCAAACTGGTCAGCGCAATGGGTTAGCGCTTCAACTTAGCGGCTGTGCAAGCTTTCACTGTTCACTGCGCGTCAATTGGTTCTCGACTCAGCGATATTCCTGCAGAATAGCGCACCATGCTGCCTGCTTTCCTTGAATTAACTTGGACTGATCTATTCATAGCTTCAGCCATTCCCGAATTGCTTCCTAGATCCGTCAATACCTACATGCGCGAGCACTTTGCTTCCGCGGCACTTTGCTTTGGGAATGGTTGTGCTTCAACTCAAGACTGTAGCGACCTTCTTCTCCGCCCACGCCGGCGCGTGCGGTTAAGGTACTGCATTTTTCGTTTCGTCAAGTGGTGCCTTACTTGACCAGAGTTGTGTCGCAGGCATTAAGGCAGCTGCAGCAAAATGACCTATCATGGAGCCGCAAGAGTTCCAATGCTCGAGGTGTGAAACAGGTGCGCAGTCAGATAGCGACATGCTGCCTGCTTTCCTTGAATTAACTTGGACTGAGCTTGCTTTCATAGCTTCAGCCATTCCCGAGTTACTTCTGAGATCCGTCAATACCTACACGCGCGAGCACTTTGCTTCAGCGGTACTTTGCTTTGGGAATTGTTGTGCTTCAACCCAAGACTGTAGCGACCTGCTTCTCCGCCCCCGCGCGTGCGGTTAAGGTACTGCGTTTTGCGTCTCGTCAAGTGGTGCCTTACTTGACCAGAATTTGTCTCAACTTTGACTGACTCGCTTTTTCGAGTTGTTCCGCAGGCATTAAGGCAGCTGCAGCAAGTCGACCTATCGTCCAGCTCATCATGGAGCCGCAAGAGTTCCAATGCTCGAGGTGCAAAACAGGTGCGCATTCAGATAGCGAATTTGGTTTGAACCATGGCTGCTATTCGAAAGTCGGAAGAATGCGCATTGCTGCCAATGTATCTCAACTAACGCTCACCAACGAACATTTGTCTGCAGGTCTCACTCTTGCGACTGGTCTCGCGTCAGAACGCCTGGATGCTTATGACCTTGAGGCTGAAGACGATGTCGTTGATGAACAAGAAGCACAGCATGCTGGAGTTTCGTCAATTCGTACCTGAGGAACTACTTCGTGGCCAACTGCACTTTCTTAGTAGCATATATATCTAGCTCTTCAATCACTAATTACTATCATGTTTAACTATCTAAGGATTCATTCATTATGGTGCTTTCAATTTCTGTAACAAAGATCGAAGAGTCCTGCTGTCCAAATATGCGCCCTCAGTCTTCAGTGCTTGCATTGCTTTACGAAAAAACAGATCTATTTGAACATGGTTTAAGTCATGTTTGAAACAACCAACCTTGTTTCAAACCTTTTTCAAGGGGCACGTTGATGACGGCTTGATTAAGATCTATTTGAACATGGTTTGAGTCACGTTTGAAACAACCAACCTTGTTTCAAACGGATCTCAATCGGTAGGTTTGATGGCCGACTGATTCAAACAGGAAACAAAGATCGATTGAATCAAGGTTATCTCCGATTGAATCTAAGAATGAATCAAACGAACAATTCAAACAGGATTTTCTTTGTTTCAAACGACCCTCAAAGAAGTACTAAATACCGACGCTAGAGAGGACCATGACGATGCTACTCTTGATCCAACCATCCCTGAGCACCCATCTGGCACTACCATTATGTGTTACTACCCTTCCCAGCCCATGGCACATGACTGGGTACTCAGCTCCGATTCCATTCAACACCTCACATACAACAAGCATGCCCTCATCAGAATTATACCCCTTTCTCCTCCAGTCCCAGTGTTCTTTCCTGGACATCCCCATCCACGTATGTGCTCTTCTACAGGCACAGCTGTCATCCAAGCACACAATGGCTTGATCCTAACCCTCAAGAATGTCCATGTGTGCCCCATTGATAGTGATCCTATGCCTCTTATCATTCCCCACACTGGCATCCCTATGCATCTCATCAGCATACCAGCTATGATGAGACAAGATGATGACCTTATCTTTTCTTTGGATGACTCCCAGGCTACCCTATGCCTACCTTCCCGAGAGGATCAGGACCAGGACGCAAGACTGGAAAATAATCCTGCCCCTCCACTCCAGTCTGTCCTGGTCTGCAATAACAATGCAAAGGGGGGAGTCTACTCCACAGTTGTCTTCTACCCCAAGCCTGTTGATCACCCAGACCACGACAGACCAGTTGACCCGTGGTACCTGAATCCTCACGCCATGGTACATTATTTATGCCCGGCAGGAAGAGCTAAGTGGACTCAACGGTTCAAGGACTCTACAGACCGCCTCAATGAACTGACATCTCTTCCCCATCCTCCTTCACCATCACATCCACCTTCTCCTCCCCCATCACCACCTCCAGGTGTTCCTCCTCCTCCCCCCTCTCCACCTGTTCCTGTCTCCTCACCTCCCTCCACATCTGCTGATCCTGCTGTCCCTGCCTCCACAAGTCCTGCACCTGCCTCTACCAGCTCCCGTACCAGGAGGGTAGATAAGAGAAACAAGTCCAGTATGACTATGACTTGCTGGAACTGTGATGGATTTGGACACAACTCCAGACAATGCCCCTCAGCAGATACCAACTTGGCCCATAGGCCACCCCTGGACACCCTTACCCAGCTGACAGGTTCTCCTGGCCTAGCTCATCCACCATCCCATACAGCCCCTGCCACTGTCCAGTACCAGCAGACATCTAATGGTGAGCCTTCCCCAAACTGCCTGTACTGGTCAGACTGTCATAGAGAAGCAGGATATGTAGAAGTCCTGCCAGATAGTGCCCATAGTGACCCTAGGTGTAGCAAGGATGATGATGCCATAGATGTTGACCAGCAGCTGGCCAACATGAAAGCATCCATGCTAGAGATCTACAAGAAGAGATACCCATCTGTAGCCAGCCAGAAGAATACCCAGCCAGTGAAACTGGCAGCAGAACTACCAGCACAGCATCCAGTCATGCCACCAGTAGACCCACCAGTAGAACAGCCAGTAAAGCTGCCAGTAGTGCTATCAGTAGAGGCACCAGCAGAGCCCTTAGTAGAGCCAGCAGGAAACCCTGCAGAATTGAGAACTGCCACCCCTTCCCTGTTCCAGGAAGACATACTCCTCCAAACCATGACCCCCACTGGTATTGCAGATTTCTCACCAGGTAGCACTCCTCCCACCTCAGAGCCAGGCTCCCAAGCTGACATCCAGAATAACGCCCATATGTCTGCCATCAGCTACACCCTGGAAGACCACAGGGAGGGGTACTATCCCCTAGGGGAACTGATGGACATTCTAGATCACATGATGCTCTTGCCCACCCCACCCTGCATAGTCAAAATGCTCAGGGTTCCCTTATACACCCTGGTCCACGATTTCTATGCAAGGTACAAGTACCTGAGGTCCCTCCCACACCAAATCTGGAGGGAACAGGATATGCCCACCAATCCTGCACCAGTTATCAGTCCCATCCACTTGCACTCCAAGCTGCTAGCCACTCTCATATACAAGTATGACACCTGCTCAGCTAGCATGAAGGATAGATTGAAATGGACCATTTGCCTGCAGGCAGCCATGGTCAGTGCCTACTGCACTGCAGCCCACAGACAGCCAGGACTCCTCATGCAATCCCACCAGATCAGGACAAATGGAGAGCCCAGCCCTATCCTGATCTACGTGGATGATGCCATCATGCCCTGGAATCAGCAAGACTGTTTCATACTCAACTTCTGCCCTCCTGTCTTTCACTCTGATCCTACAGCTGACCTGTGGGATGACCTGCACCAGGCCATCACAACTAGGCTTAAGAGAGATGGGTTCTACCAGATCCCATACCCAGTTGATGACACTTGATCCCCTGACCCAATATCTAGCCAGCAGTTGATAGTTGATAAGATTACTTGCAGCCTTTCTTTTGACTTCCCATCAGCCACCTCTACTGCTTCAGTCTTAGACTCCTGGACATGGGACAGACTTTTCCTAGAGTATTGATTGATTGCAACTTGATTGTCTGCCTTCTCCCTTTTAGATTTTTCTGACCAGAGCGGACACCCTGTCCCACAGGATTCTCCTTGCACCTTTTAAGTCAGCCTGCTAGTTTATCTTTCAAAGCATAACCTGCTTATGGATATTTTCAGTCCCTCTAGTTTTTCTTTTAACTCCTCTAATTCCCGGAATTCTCCAGAATGAAGAATACCAGGAATTGGGGGGGATGTTATTCACCGGGTTTCACCGGCTCACCTAGAGTGACTTAGAGTGCACAGGACTCCTCCCTGTAGCACTGTACTGCTGTGCCTCTGCCAGCTATGGCACGGACACTGATGCCGGTACCATGAGGTACCGCTGCATCCCAGTACTTTCTCCTAGCGCATTGATCGAATGCTTATCTAATTGTAAAGACCTTATCCTAACCGTCTTCCCCTCGTCTCTGTGCTTTGCACACGCTCCGGAATACTACATGTGCAGGTGCAGGGGTGAGGGACGTGAATGAATCGAAGAAAGTGTTTGAACCTGGCTGGAGGATAGGGGAGAAGGGGAACTCGAATCCATAATGTTTGCGGAGGTAGCGTAAAGCAGCTGCCGCATTGTTAGTCTGGCTTTCAATGGTCATAGCAAGTGAAGGGGTACAGTTGCGTAGGATATGATCGAAGGCCATGTAGTTGGAAAGGGGTGTTATCCTACTGTCTCTAGGATAGTGGTATCCATTGGCAGGTTCATCTACAGGGGCAGAGTCAAGGTCTCCATCAATAACTGAGAAAACTGAGTCTTGTAAGAGTAAGGGGGCAACAAGTTCTCCATACCATTTGAAGAAGATACTGATGGTTCCTTTACCATCAAAGGCATTGGAGTTGTGTTGCATGCTGCGAAGGAGTTGTAGATGTCCACACTGATGAAGGTGCCCCCCATTCCGGCAGCGGATGCTAAGCAGCGCCGGAATTGGAGCAGTCAGGGTGTTGATCGAGAGAGCAGGAGGGCTCGCTCCGAGCAGGGTACGCAAAGGTGGCGAAGGAGAGCTCAGAGCGGGGATGAGAAACGGAGATCTTGTAGGAAATCGAAGATCGTCGAGAGATATATAGAAGCGGTTGAGGGTGTGACGAGCGGACAGGAGGAAGTGGAGGTCTCCTACAAGAAGTAGATGACGGGATTGGGCGGGAGGAGGGGGGGGGGGCGGCGGGCGGCGGGCTGGGGGGGGGGGGGGGGGGATTTGGCTTGCGAGGCCGACGGGGTTAAAGATGGTGGGAGGGGAGGAGATCAGGAGAGGGGAACTGATGGGTAGACGCAGTGGGGGGGGGGGGGGGGGGGGGGGGGGGGGCAACGTACTGGGGTCGGTTGTCCAGCGGGGGGTGCCTAAGCGATCAGAAGTTTTTTGGGCCTGAGATCCTTTTCTTCGGTGGTTGCGCCAGCAACAATTGAAGACACTGCAGATGCGCGGGAGCTCGGGATCTACGGACAGTATAACAGACTTTGATGCGCTAAAATCTGTTGCAGTGGAAGAAGTTGCGTTGATGATGGGCGATAACCTATAGCTTTCCGGAGCGTTATGTCGGTAGCACTGACACAGGGAATGGACTCCGGCGTGTGCTTTACAAACGTGATGGCATGTCAGGCGACATGGCAGGTATAAGAAGAGAAAGACGACAGTACCTCAGGGTACTGCCGCCGCTAGGTGCTGGCCCTATTGGGCAGAGGCACTACAACGGAAGCTTCCAGGCGGAGGGCCTGGCGCACTAAGACACTCTAGCTGGACCGGGAGAACCGGTATATAACAATGAGCAGAGCAGGGTAGGTGTAAGTGAGTAAGGAGGGACAGGGATAATGGCAAGAGGCAAGACGGCAGTGATGAACAAGGCAGGGCATGCGATAGAGAGCAAAGAGAGGCGGGGATAATGGCAAGGGGCAGGACGACAGTGATGAACAAGGAAGGGCAGGCGTTAGAGAGCAAAGAGGGGCGGGGATAATGGCAAGGGGCAAGACGACAGTGATGAGCAGAGCAGGGTAGGTGTTAGGGAGTAAGGAGGGGCAGGGATAATGGCTAGGGCAGGACGACGGTGATGAACAAAGGAGCGCACTGCGCGTCTGCGCATACATGGGTTTGGGAGCAGAATTGTCGTCAAAAATTGGAGGCGAAACCTGTAAGCATCACAATGGACGAAACATTCCCCTAGGGCACTTGTGCTATAATTAGCCCACGGACCCCACCTCAGGGCCGTGCGTGGGGCAGGGGCGGGGGCCACCGGGCGGGGGCGGGGGCAGTGGCGGGGGCGGGGGCGGGGGCGGGGGCGGGGGCGGGGGCGGGGGCGGGGGCGGGGGCGGGGGCCACCGGGCGGGGGCAGTGGCGTGGGCAGGGGCAAGCCACGCCACCTGCCGCTGGCCAAAAACCCGTTCAGGAGGACGGGACATACCGTTCACGCCTGGGCTGGGCCGAAACATGCAATACCTTGTACAAATTCCGTAAAATCAACCAGACACCTGATTGGCCTCATTTTTCTTGCATCAAATTCTTAAAAAAAAGACAATCTACATACATGCATTTCATTACATTACAGAAACGTTCAATACTGCTTAAAAAATCAACAACTCTTCAAACACTCTCTTTTTCGTCACCTTATCGTTTACAATGCTAAATCATCAATCGATTCATTGGAATTCAATTAATTTAGAGCCTCCAGGCGCCCTTCAAATTTTATCCTATTCGAATTGATACAATTTACAGCAATTACATGTATTCATATCACGTTAAGTTAATTAAATGGAAAGGAATAAATCGAATTGAAATAACACAACATTAAATACAATTCAATACAATTAATTAAAATGCGATGAATTAAGGATTCGTGTCATTTCATTCAGGATGCGCCTCCAGGCGCCCTTAATATATACTCCCTCTCGCAATATCTCCCAACACCCCTCTCTCTCTCTCTCTCTCTCTCTCTCTGAACACAACTACAAGGGATGCCGCCTCGTGGGATAAACTGTATCGATTTTTTTAACAAGCTCCATTTCCATCTCCCTTCTTTTCAGAAAACGGAATTTTATGTCTCCCGATATGTGTACGTTACAACTTGTAGACATAAAACCTCGATGTCATTCACCTTGATGTCGGTTTTGATGTAAGCAGAGTCAAACGCAATATCGGATCACAATTTTTGTCTCATTGGCCAGATTTTGCTATTGATTTAGCTTTTGGTTCAATTTTGGTCCGATCTGGGCCGATTTCGGCCAGGACAAGAATTGGACCGAAATCGGACCAACAGCTAGAGCTGAACCAGATGCACTGTCAACTCCCTCGTCGTTGAATCTCCCCGCCTGGCCCTTCGACAGGCTGGCGCCTTTGCTCCGTCCAGCTGGTAGTGTACGATGTACACGTGTGTACAGATGTACAGATGTACGCGTCAGACCTGCTACTGCATAGAGTGATATCCGATATCCGCGGATATATTCGGTTGGAAAAGCGCAAAACCCAGGTTCACCCCAGCAGCGCGCACGCGCCGCGGCCCGTCATTCTCCAGCATTACTCTTCTACTCTCCAGCACATCAGTTCTGTACAGATGCTCCTGCGCATATACCTTCAGCTGCATTTTCAGTATAGACAGTACTTAAGCGCTTGCGATTGCGCGCTTGCATAACTATGAGTAACAGCAAGGGAGAGTTTGAGGATTTAGCGTCGGTCATGGAAGCCGACCGAAAGGAGTTCGAGTCCACTGCACGGGCTGGATCTGCTACCTCTGCAGATAGCCCCAGTGGTGAAAGAAAGAATGCCTCCCAAACATATCTCTCTAAAAAAGGAACATTTTTCTCTCCAGTGTCGCTTCAAACAGAGAAGGGCGCTACCGTGGCTGCATCGGAGGGCCCCACGGTGTCAGATGGTGACACAGAGAAAGAGAAGTTGTCGTTCTGGGGAAAGTGCAAGAACACGATGGATGTGAGTAATTGCTGCCGCTTGATGCTCTTCTTTTCCACCCGAGCTACGGGTTGCGCGTTGATTAGGATTATGATGATGCTAGTTGCATTCTCCTGGTGCTCGAGTGAGCTTACTGTTCTAGGAAAGGTGAGCTAGTGAGCTTTCAGTGACGGCGTCTCTTCTTAAACTGCAGGTTACTGTCCACGTTGTTCAACGCTACCCTAGCGCCGCTGTCGTGCCTCTGCTGCTCTTCTGCGTGCTTACTGCTCTAGGAATTTTCGGCTGCTTGGCGGGAGCTAAGTCTGTCGAGAACACAAACAAGGACTTGGCCCTCTCGTCGGCCGTTGATGTGGGGACTACTATCATCCTCCAGGTTCGAATCATTTTCATTCCCAACTTTCTCTGTTCTTGTCTCGTTCCCACTAATGGCTATGCAGATTTACCAGGAGAGCGCCAGCCGTGCAGAAATGATCGAGGGAGAGGCTTGCGATTTCCCGCAAGTGGAGCCTCTCGAAGTCCTCTTTTTGGATTCCCCAGTATTGCCTTTTCATTCTTCCGCACGAGACCTTGTTTTTCTCCGTGCTATAGGTTGGGGCGGGGATGAACGAGTTTGCGTTTTATCTACGATGTCGTCGGAGCTTCAACTCCTAACACCGAACTAGCTTTTCAGTTCATCGCCATTCCTGACCCTCCTACCTGCGGCTCACAGGTGCAGAAAGCCTTCACGCCACTTATCGCCCTACAAGCTTTCATCGCCCAGCAGCCCAACTACTACGAGTTTGTGAAAATCTTCCCTGCCTTCGCCGAGTCGCTGGTTAATAAGCTGCCTCCTGACACCATCTCGGAGCTCCAGGTCTCCCCCATGGGCCTTGTCATGACTACCTACCCTTCTAACCCAGGACCCAAAGGGCTCGATATTTTCAACGCTTCGCGGTTGCGCCCTGGCGTCCTTACCACCATGAAACTCAATGAGTTGGTGCTCTCTGGACCTCTCAACCTGGTTATTGCGGATGCCTCTGGTCCCACCTTTGCAGGTGTGCTCAGGCATTAGGGTTCAGGGAATAGGGTGGATGCCAATAAGGTCTTGCTCAGGTGTGTTGCATCAACCTATGGAGCACTGCCGTCTGACAGGGTGGTGGTAGGTGGAGCTACTGGTGGCATGAAACATGCCTTGCAGTATCCTGTACCCATGTAGCCTCATGTATCATGATCCTAGGTCAAAACAGTGTTTGAAGTGTGGTGATGCAGCAGTCCAGCCTGGCATGCCGCCGGAGGAGTGAAACCCTCTGCTTGCTGTATGAACGATGTTTAGAAGCAGGAAGAGAAAACGCTATGCTTCGGCAGGGTGTTGAGATCATGGTCTGGGAAGAATGGAAGCTGGTCCCCACAAAGCCGGCCCCCAGTGAATCAGAAACCTATACCCTAAACCCTAAACTTAAACCCTAAACCCGAGGAGATCTGATTCACAGAGGACTGGCTTTTTGGGGACGAAGTTCCCTCCAACGGAAAGAATCCTGCTCCATTAGCCAGCCACCGGGGTAAGCCCAAAGCTTTCATCTGCATTGTGATGCCTGTCATGTCAGGTTTAAGACACACTAGCTTGCTTTAGGTTTGGCCCAAGTACGGGGAAAGAGAGCTGCTGTAGGTAATAAAAGAAACCATACAAATGACTGCTCAGGCAGCGCCTGCTTAGAAGCTGCTGCCTGTAGCCGGAGAGAAAAACAGTGGCAGCGCCATGTCCCAATGCACCTGGACTGTCTGGTTAAGATACCCCACTGCATTTGGTGTCTTGAAAGCATGGTTGAGGGCAGTGGGGAGCAGCTGGGGCATAGTAATCTGCCTTTCGACCTATTTGCGTGCAAGCCAGCCACCGCCAATATCATGCATGTCTTCTGCATCTCCTAGGCATTGTCTTAGTGAGTTTGGGGGTCTGTGAAGAGGTCCCTAGGACTAAACAGACAACCAAGCAGCTGACGTGCGAGGGCTTTAAAGAGACTTCTTCCCAATGACCCACCCAACCTCACTTCCATGTCTCACCTACGCTAGTATTTACCTCTTCCATCACATGCCCTGATGGTGACTTGAGGTGAGGTGGCATTTTCAGGTGAGGTGTGATGGTGAGATTCACATGTGCAGGAGAATAAAAAAACAGGGACCAGAGTCGGGAGGCTGCCAGTGTACTAGGTAACAGCAATGTGAGATCATGCCATCATATCATATCATATGATGCCAGCAGTCTGGCTAGGCTAAAGTTACCATTTATATACAGTATCATATGATGCAGTTTGTATGATATCATACTCGCCTTAGGTCAACATCATATGATATGCCAGTCCCAAGGCATGACCTTCACAAGCACTGTTTTCCTTTTGGGCTACTAGCTGCAGCTTCTAGGCATCTCCCTGAGCCAGCCACTGGGCTAAGCCTCAAAAATGTAGCAGCGCTAGAACGCTGATTACGTCAACTTCAAGGTGCACTAGGTTGCTTTAGGTTCGGCTGATTAGCCAGCCAGGGGAGCTGCCTAGAAGCTGCGGCTCATAGCCGCAAAAGAAAAACAGCTAACACTAGAAGCCAGCCCTATTTGACTCAACCCACCCTTCCCCCTGCTTCTGTAGGTATCGCTCGTCAACCGATCTTTCTGTCAGGTACTGACTTCGATGAGGATTGGGGCTTCGGCATATCTTGTGAGTTTCACCTCAGATTGGTTTCGCTTTAGCCCCTGTAGGACCCCCCTGGGTCTCGGGGACGAAGCCTATAGTTCCACCTGTGTCTGTCTGCCAGTCCACCTGTCTGTCACTGTTTGAACAATTCCAGCCACCTCCGCACCCAAATATTTGGCTCATAGTTGGCGTGCGCATGAATAGAGTTATCAGCATCGCAGCGGCCAAGGTTGGCAAAAGTTGTTTAAATGGTGTTCAATGTTTTGTAGCTATTCTACTGCGGAATGCTTGTGTGGCTACTAGCTACCTACTTTGCCCTTCTTCAAATCTCCCAGCCCTCCTCCTCCTTTCACCCCCTGCCCTGCCCGTGACTGCTAAAGCAACTTTTCCGAGTCGGTTTCGACCTCACCTGCCACCCACTAGCCTAATTGTACCTTCTAGTTAAGATGGTTTTGAAGCAAGTTTAAGCAAGCACCCCTGTGGACCCATGGCGCGGTTCATATCCAATACATGGTAAAAGGTTATGATAACGCCCGGTGGGGCGTGGTATAAAGGGAACCTGTAGTACGCGGGCAGAGAACAGTCTACCACCTCGACTGGACAAGCTACCATCGCGGTTGACTACGACCTGCAATGCTAAGAGTGACAGTAGGGGGAACCGAACCCCGACCCTTCGTCTTCTTAGCAATTTGGTGTACCACTAGACCAATCGTATCACTGAAACGGGATTCTGTTTACATGGGAAGTTATGACACTATTTAAGCATGGCTTTTTTTCAAATGTGAAAGTGGTTTACTAGTTTTTTTCTTTTAAGGCCTCCTTCAGTGTTTTTTATAGCTTATACAGCCTTTCACAGCTTTTTAGGGTCATTAAGGGGGGGGGGGGGGGGGGGGGGGGGGGGGGGGGGGGGAACTTTTGCTTTACATATTTATAGCAATAAATTTGCCAAAACGGCCTCAAAACTAGCTGTCGCTATGTATAGCGGATAAGAAGCCCTGTATTGAAGCGCTGCTATATCCACACTGCGCCTGTTTGCCCCTGGTCTGCTTTACAGATTTTGTTTTCAGTTCGGAGTGTTGGTTACCTGGTAGCCTCATGGGTTTAGGCCTTCTCCAGGGACAGAGTATTGGTAGCTTTAGTAGGGCCACCCTGGGTGTACAGGGCCCTCGGGTAGCGAACATTTATGTCAAAATGGGGTCTCCGTTAGCAACCGGGATAGATAAGGGAGAAACAAGTTCTATGCAGCGTCGCATGCGACGCTTAAAATTAGCGGAGAGTCGTTGCGACGGAGCGACAGGTGGCAACGGAAGCGAGTTATTTACGAGACCGTTGGCTGACGTGTCAGGCTTCAGCGCGGTCAGACAGTCGGTCGGTCGGACGGACAAATGGGTAAACATGGGGGCTCCCGCCCCCTTGAAGAGGGGGCTCCGCCCAAAATATCTCTGCTGCTTCTTCCCCTCACGTCACTCTCTAATGCATCTTTCACAGGGCCCTACGAATGTTCTCCCAGCAACCCTGGCTCGGATGGATGCTTTAACTTGGCTTGGCATGCAGACGACAGAAGCAAGTTCTGGGTGAGTACTCACGGTGCATAAGGGTACCAGAATGGACGATCCGATTCGGGGCTAGGGCATTCTGAGCTTGATTGTTAATGGAAGGTCTGTGTGGGGTGGGTGGGTGGTCAGGCTAGCGAGGTGGGGTGCTCGGTCAAGATCGTGAGGTGCGGTGGGTGGTCAAGATTGTGGGGTGGGGTGTTTATTACTGCGAGGCAGTAGGCGGCTGCGTTGTGAGAGCTTGAAGGTGTAGACATCAGGACAGGTAGTGTAGCTATGAAGTAGTTTTTGTTGTTGTGACTTGTCGCAAATTGATCGACTCGGTGCGACTCCAGTACGACGCCCTCCCCCTTAAACTGCATGTTGCGCAAACCACGGAGACCGGGGGGGTCGGGTGGCATTCCTGACTAATTATGCCAGACCCATGCATCGCCATGCAGCGACGGAATGGCGACACGTCGTTGGGAATGAAAATTCCATGAAGGAACTTTTGCGTTGTGGTCTTGGACCATGTGTGGTCGCATTTGAGTAGGGAATGGCAACTAATATTGGTGTTTGAAAAACTAATATTGACTAAGTTTATTACAGTGTCACATTTTTTCACTTATATTATATAACATAGCCGACCCCTACACATGAGCACGTGGGCCTAGTAGCCAGCCAAGTAACATCGTGGTGATATTTGGCGTACATCATGGTGATATTTGGCGTACATCGTGGTGATATTTGGCGTACATCATGGTGATATTTGGCGTACATCATGGTGGTATTTGACGTACTTCATGGTGATATTTTACGTATATTATGGTCGTATTGGGCTTAATTCAACGAGGAATATGACAGATTTCATGGCAGTATTTGATGGATTTCAGCAAATCAGTTCCATACACCTAATGTCACTTCCTCTTCTTGACTGACCTCCTCTTTCCACTCCCCCTCTCCTCCCTTCCTCCCCCCCTATGCTTTACAGGGGTTCGTCACTGCACTCATCGTAAGTACATGATCTCGCAAGCATAGCTTTTCTTTTCGGCTACTAGCAGCAGCTTGTAGGTGGCTTGCCTGCCTGGCTTATTCAGCCAAAGCTGAAGCAACCCAGTGCTCCTTGAAGCTGACACAATCAGCTGTCCATAACTGCTGACATATTTGGGTGAAGCACAGTGGCTGGCTCGGGGAGCTGCTGAGAAAAGCTGAAAAGAAAAGCCCTGATGAAAAAGGCTTGATGTTTAGTCCCCTGCCTTGTGTAATAATATGAGGGTTAAATGATTTGTGTATTTTGATTGATTGGTTGGTTGGTTATTTGTTTTAGGGATATCTATAAATAAGTGGATAATGTGATGGTATCTTGTGGACTGAATATATATGGCGGGGGTTCCCCCACCCCTCTTCCCCCCGTCACGTTGAGTTCCAGTGATGTGTCTTTCTTCTTATGAGGGCCTAGAAATGAGGAACGGGACCTGTCTTCACAATGCTTGGGGTAGCCAATATTAGGCACTATTATAATAGGCAATACTAGCCGATAATAAGCAATGTAATAGCCCATATTATAGCCCATAATAGGGAGTACAGAAGCCCACAGAGTAGCCCATAATAGGTAATAATAGGCAATCTAATAGCCCATATAGTGGCCCATATAATAGCCCATAATGGGCATTATAGCAGCCCTTGTAGGAGCCCATAACAGGCAATGTAATAGCCCATAATAGGCAATATAATAGCCCATAATAGGCAGTATAGCAGCCCATGTAGTAGCCCATAATAGGCAATATAATAGCCCATATAGTAGCCCATATTAGCCAATAAAATTCACATGTCCCTAGCATTTAAAAGCTCCCCTGTGCATTGGTATTACAATCCCACCTACCTCCAACCCGCCCCTACCGCTCATCCTGTCCCGGCAACCCATCTGCTTCAACACACCACCTCCACCATCTCACCTTTTACTCCCATGTCTTATCGCAGAACATGAAAACCCTCACTCTAGGCCTCGCCGCCCTGCAAGACAATGGATACAACTACTTGTAAGTCTTCTTTACTGAGCTCCTGTATGCTGTCAACGATTTGTCCAAGCCAGCGATTAGGCTAAGCCACAAGATTTCTTAATTGTGAGATACAGCTGATTGTGCCAGCACGGCCCAGGATACCTACGGTCAACTCGTCATGGCATAGGAACTGACTCCCAACCTTTAACTTCCATGCGTGGCGGTGGGGGGGGGGGGGGGGGGGGGGGGTAAGCACTCTGGTCAAAGATCAGCAGATGCTCTTCATCCACCCTCGGTTTTCTTAACGTTGGGTGTTTGTCAGCTACCCCACGAGGTAAACTTCTCAACAGCAGTAAAAGCGTTCATTCTCCATGCCGACACAGGCTAGCCTGTCCCAGAAACTTGGTTTCCCCCCCAATGCGACAGAGGGGCAAGTGGGTTGGTTGAACCAATTTCGGTTGACGAGGAGACAAATTCAAACTGCCAGCCTCAAGCATTGCGCAGCATCCCTGTTTCTGTGAACCCAATACCTTGAATGCATCCTGTGTGTTGTTTCAGATTGGTTGACTGAAATGATAAGAAAATACAATTGAAAGCATGGCTTTTAAGTCCTAACGCATAGTTTTAGCATACTTTTTAAGTCCTAACGCTTTAATGATCTATGAGCACTAAAATGTTGGGTAGTACCCCCACCCACCACTCCCCCTTCCTTCATAAGAGCACAAATTGTTTCAAGGTTCTAAACGCCAGCAATTCGGTGTCTAACCGTCTGCAGAATACAATACTCCCCCCATGACTGGGGCTGTTGGCACAGGGCCTGTTTCTTTTTGGGGCTACACGTTGTAGCCTCTGGGCAGCTCCATGTCCACATCCTTAGGCTAAACCTGAACCTAGCTAGTGTGTCCGCATGTCTGTCCATTAGTGCCTTAACCATTGACATGGTCTTGCCCATCCCATGCAGGCTCATCGCAGCATTAAAAAGAAATACCAGGACAAATGTGGGACAGCCCCCCCCCCCCCCCCCCCCCCCCATTGTTTTCCTTCTTTGTTAGCCATTGACATGGCCATGCCCATCCCATGCAAGCTCATCCCAGCAGTAGAAAAGAATACCAGGAAAAATGTTAACACAGACATTCCCCCCCCCACACACACACATGCCCACCACCCCATTGTTTTCCTTCTTTGTTAGCCATTGCCATGGCCATGTCCTTGCTCACCCCACGCCAGCAATCCAGTGTCTAAACGTCTGCGTAAAACAGGGCCTCTTTCCTTTTGGGGCTACACACATATGTTGTGCCCGTATCCTTTGGCTGTACCTGAACCTATCTAGTGTGTCTTTTTGTTATCGTCTGTTAAATCTTTTTTCGCTTTAGCCCCCCTCTGGACGTCTCTCTCTGCCTTCTATCAGCCGCCCGCTGTCCATCTGTCCGAAAGATGTCCAGGCGTTTGAACAATTCCGACCACCTCCGCACCCGCAATTTTTGCCCATAGTTGGAGTGCGCATGACTAGCATCATGAAGAATGTTATCAGCCTTGCAGCGGTCAACATCCTTCGCAAAAGTTGTTCAATGTTTGTAGCTCTATTTGGCTACAAGTAGCTACTTTATCCTCTACTTTCGAAACTCCCTGCCGGTGACTGCTAAAGTGATTCTCCGTGTCGCTTGCGACACGATCTTAGAACTTGTCTTATTGATTCTTCTTTGTTAGTCATTGACATGTCCATGCTTACCCCATGCAGGCTAACACGTCCTGCCACTTCAGGGGACAGCGAGCGCATCATTAAGGATGGCGAGTATCTGATCGCCAGTAGTGAGCACCTGCCCAAAGACTCGCTGTCTGTATCGCTCTCCGTCTCAAATTCCATTTGGATGCTGTATGTGGCCCCTGACCAGTGGTCCCCCAGCTGGGTTAGCCCTGTGATCGCAGCCGTGGTGATCATATCCTTCATCCTTGCCATGCTTGTAGCATTTGCCATGATTGCTAAGAAACAGCAAGAGTGGATGTTGCAGGAGGTGGTAGACGCCAATGCCCAACTGGCCCAAACCACCCGCAAGCTGGCGGAGGAGAAGGTTCGCACTGACGCGCTGCTGGTGCGCCAATTCAATCTGATTGAATGCTTTGGGAAAGTGAAGAATGAGGTGACCACAGGCTTGGCCAGCAGTTCCGACACCATGGACCGAATCGAGGCTGTCCGCCGTCAGTTAAACAAGGACAATATCAAGTCTCTGGCACAGATGGAGAACATCGTCACTCTGGAGATGCTCGGCCAGGGCATGTTTGGTAAGGTGTACAAGGGCTTGTGGCGAGGCACTGAGGTGGCTGTCAAGACCATGGTGCTCCCCGCAAACATGTCTGGTGCGGAGAAGCGGGAGAAGATGGTGGTCATGGAAGCTGCCATCAGTTCATCACTTGCTCACCCCAACATCGTTCAGACGTACACCTACAACATCAAGCCAATTACAGAAACAAAGGACCAGGGTACCGCCAAGGCTGTGACGGGAGCTTCCCAACTGGGCCCTCAAGGCATCAATGCGCCTGTCAGCAAGGACGCCCAGAATGCTGAGAATGCCTCCGCAGCCAGCTCCTTCGGGCGCGACTCTGCAAAGTCTGTTCATGGCTATGAGATCAGCATGGTGCTCGAGTACTGTGACAAGGGCTCTCTTCGCGATGCCCTGGATGATGGGGTGTTCTTCAATGCGGCGGGGCTGAACTACAAGGGCATGCTGGACGTGTTGGCAGATATCGCCAAGGCCATGCTGCACCTGCACTCTGCCCAGGTGCTGCATGCTGACCTGAAGGCCTCGAACATCATGCTCAAGTCTTCTGGCGAGAAGCGACTAGTCTTTGCCAAGGTGGCCGACTTCGGCCTCTCGGTGCGAATGGATCACATGGAGACGCATCTGTCGAATGTATACAACGGCACGCTCACTCACATGGCTCCTGAAATCATGCTAGACGGCTATGTTAGCAAGGCTGCTGACGTGTATGCGTTTGGAGTCACTATGTGGGAAGTATTCACAGCAGGCTACGCGTACAAGGGCACCCCCAGAGCGTTGTTAGGTCACCAGATCACTAAACAGAATGTGCGACCAAAGTTCCCCCTCGCCTGCCCCCTCCGCTTCCGCCAACTGGCTGAGAATTGCTGGGCTCGTGAAGCTAATGCCCGGCCGGTGTTTGGGGACATTCTCGCGGAGCTCCAGAACATGCGATCTGAGCAGGAAGGCCCCACCCCTCCGATCCATGTGGATATGGCAGCACAAGAAAAGAGGACCACTGAGCAATCGGGAGGGGGAGTCAAGCTACCGGTTCTGGCATCTGCACCAAAGCCCCTAAGTCCCCAAGAGTCTCTCTTAGCCTCCGATAGCGGATGCGGCATCTTTGTGGGAGACGGGAGTTTAAGTGGAATGACAGGCATTGTATTGGGTGCAGCAAGCGTGTCGAATGTTGGTATGAAGCCTGAGGTAAGTGCTGTCAGGCATCTTAAAAAAAAGTAATGATAACGCCTGGTGGGGCGTGGTATTAAGGGGGCCTCGTCTTACGGTGGTGGGGAGCAGGCTGTTACTTTACCTGGACAAAGCTACCATGGAGGTTGACAGCGACCGCAAACACTCAGGCGCACCCGTAGGATTTGATTTTAAACTGATTTGTTTTGATTAAAAAAACTGATTTGTAGCTTCATGCATGATTTTCCTATCCGCATCTGCCTCACTATATTTTAGCTTTCTATAGGTCCAGTTGTGTAGCAAAATTTGCGACGCAAGCCTGATTTCGGGGAAGTGGTGTGGTAGGTATGTGGCGGAGCATTGAGCCCCTGTGGGTTTGGAGGGCAGCGCATCGCACTGGGTTGTTACATTTGCGACGCGTCGCACAGAAGAAGAAAAAAACTGTTTTGCGACCTAGAAGGCCCCAAGTCTGAAGTCCACCCTGAAGCCACTGCTTTTGTAGGGTTCGGAGGGGGGGGGGGGGGGGGGGGGGGGGGGGCTTAGAAAACACGCATTTTGCACAAGGATGACATATGTTACACTGGTTTGTAACAGCTTTGTCAAGTATCTAATTGTACAGAAAAGTTACCACTGGATCTAGTACTACCTAACCCCAACATTCCGGCCAACCTAAAACATACTCACTATTAAGTTATCATCAGTTCACATTCCTTGCGCATCATAAGAAAAGGGTCTGCTCAATCATATCACATCATGCAAAATGTGATACTATCAATTGTGGTGTTAGCATTTGTGTGGGTTTGGGTGTGGGGTCTTCACACACATACACCCTCATCACACCTGTCTCCTGTGTCGGTGCAACCTCTGCTGGCATGGCCTAGACCTCTGTCCAAGCAATTTCCCTAAGGCAGAGGTTGAGGGGGAGGGGGCCGCGCCCAAGGTCCAACTTCTCCTATGAATTCGACGACTAGAGATGTTGACGATGCTTTGTTAGGGCGTTGGGAGAGGGGTGGGTGGTGCGTAAAGACTCGCATGGCCGTTCTAAAAGGTTTCAAAGGACTGGATTGAAGACACGCGACAAACTTGTCGTTGCTGCGACTGCCATCGGGTAGATACAGCCTGCGCAATAATCAACAAATCAACCAACTAAGCTTGACTGGAACGGTGCCCACCCCTCACCCCTGGTGGAAGTTGGAACGCGGGAGTAACTCCACGCGCACGCACTACTGTACTTTCTGGCTTGGGCAGTTGGCCTCAGGGGTCACTTTCAGTTCTGACAAGAGCTGGCTTAGAGCTAGCCAGCTAGCTAGCTGGGCTGGGCCTGTGCGACCCAGGTGCGACCCAGGGCGCAAATCACTCACTCGCGGACGCACGTCATGGCGATGAAGGGCCCATTTCGCCCTAAACTCGCACATCTGAGGGTTGCACGGTGGTCGCACCTGGGTCGCAGATTTGACGACCTGTCGCACACAAAAGAAAAAACTGTGCAGAACATGGTGTGATGTCGGTGTGTTTTTATGTATGTGTTCATGTTTACATCACATGGTTTGATGTATGTAAGTATGTATATGTGTGAAGATGTGTAGATGCCCCAAGGATGCGTGGGGCATTATCCTAGAGGCTGTTGTCTGTTGGTGAACCGGTACCCAACGCCTGCAGACTGCTTTGTTAACTCTGCTTGTTGCACTGCCTGACCTTGCTTGCAACTTGACAACTAAATGTATGTACGTGTAGATGGAAGGTGTGTAATGCGATAACCTTGCCTCACCCACGCCCATTGAAGGCCCAATTTGGCCTGCCGATCCCATTTCTGATGCCAAATGGATATTTTGTAAACACAAATGATGTACCATATTGCAATGTACACTAAGTAATACTGGCCGGTTTTGGTGCAATTCTATTTGTTTATGAAATCCTCTACCCCGCCTCACCCTCGTCCATCTCCTTCTGATGCTTGCAGCTCGAATCGATTGCCGAGAACCCTTCTCCTACTGCGACATGAGAACTACCGAAGCCCTGAGCCCAGCAGCCGCTTTGGCGGGCTGCCTAAAATCTGATTTCTGAAGCCTGGCGTCTGCAGCTTGATTCGATTGCCGAGAACTCTTATCCTGGCGCGACATGAGAACTGTCGAAGCCCTGAGCCTAGCAGCTGCTTTGGTAGACTGCCTAAAATCTACTTTCTGAGGCCCGCCGCCTGTAACTCAAATAGATTGCTGAGAACCCTTCTCCTAGCGGGACAGGAGAACTTCCGCAGCCCCGAGCCCGGCAGCCGCTTTGGTAGACTGCCTAAAGTCTTCTTTGTGAAGCCCAAGGGCAGTGGAAGTGGTTGCAGAGAACCCTTATCCTGGCGGGACAGGAGAACTGCCGCAGCCCCGAGTCAATAAATTTCCCTCTGAAAAGTGTGTACCATGCTTCTTAGTCATCAATATGCTTCCTCATGAACAAGTTTGTACAGTGCCCTTAGTCATCTTTATGCTCCCTTATGAAAAAGTGTGTACCGTGCTTCTTAGTCATCAATGTGTTTGCTTATGAAGAAGTGTGTACCGTGCTTCCAGGGTACTACGTTTTGTCAAATTGGTCAGTGCTTAAAGCGCACGGACGACAAATTGGTCAGCGCGTAGTGCAAAAAGCACAAAAACTGCGCGCTGCGACCACAGGGGGTTGAAAAAAACTGCGCGAAACGTGCAGTGGGGCTCAAAAAGCGTGCGCGAAATTGTGCTGCCGCGCGTGCTTTGTAGTATCCTGCTGAGTCAGCAATATATTTGCTTATGAAAAAGTCGCGCCCTGCTGCTTGCATGTCTCATCAGCGCAAGAAAAGGGGTTTGGAAGCACTACTGTTTTCGTGTGACACGTCGCAAATTGAGTGATTCGGTGCAACCCCCGTGCAACATGCTGCCCCCCCCAACCCAGCGAAGTGCGGAAAACAAAACAGTGTTCAGAAGTCGCCTCAATATGTCGAATGCTTGTGTGAAAAGCAATTGTTCTGATGAATTAGATACATGGGTGGGTAGTGGGGCGGGAGTGGGGGAGAGTCTAGCCCTGCACACTTGAGTTTTTGTCCGTCGAGTCGCTAATTGAGCGACTTGGTGCGACACCAGTGCGACGTGCTGCTCCCGGAACCCCGATTAACCCCCCATCTATCGAATGATTTGTGTCTAAGTAGCATGATGGTGTTTTTCACTTCAGAATTGCCTAAGTACTGGGTTACTTAATTAATGAGAACGCCTGGTGGGGTGTGGTTTTAAGGGAACCTGTCATCCGGAGGTAGATTATGGGTTGCTACCTGACCCAGACATAGCTACCACGGGGGTGGACAGCGACCGTTTCCGCTAAAGCGCACCTGAAGGGATTTGAATCCCACACCATAGTATCGTCCTCAGTCGTTTCAACGAATGGTTGACCAAATGGTTTTGGTCAGAAAGTGCGAGGGGCCCGCACGAAGGCTGACTTATGATGATGATGATATTTTCCTGGTTTACATGACTCAAAATGTGACAGACTCAAAATGTAGAGCGTTTCTGGGTTTTAGGGTTACATTTTCCTTTGCTTCTGATCTGCACCTTATTGGCAGGGTTAAGACGATGGCTAAGGTTTGAGATTGCGAATGAAGAGGGTTGACATAGTTTTTCTTTCAATATTTTTATTAAGCAGGTCGACTGCAGAGTTTAGCTCGTCCACTGTTGAGTTTAGCAGGATCTGGATGACGGAACACCAGAAGGTGCCTGAGGGAAAGGGAATTTGCCCCTAGGGCAGCCTGCACCCTTTTCAGGTTGTCAAATGGGTGTTAAGGGTGTTAAACACCTGTTCATGTACATAATTGGTTAAACATGTAGTTGTTGAACAGGTGTTTAATACCCTGAACACCTGTTTAAGTGCAGGCTGCTGTTGGGAGTCGGGGGAGGCTGCTAATTGTTTACCGCTGAATTGAAACAGGGGTAGTAATGATAACGCCTGGTGGAGCGTGGTATTAAGGAGGGGCGGTAGGGAACAGGCTGCTACTTGACCTGGACAAGGCTACCATGGCAGTTGACAGCGACCGCGAACACTAAAGTACCCCCGCGTGGATTCAAACCTAGCACCTTCTTCATTCAAGGAGCTCTGCCATTGAGCCATTGTTGAAACAGGGATAGGGGCTTAGTATGAATGCTGAGGCTTGCATGGACTGCAATGCTGTGTGCCTAGTTGTGTCAACATGCTGACAGAAGTCAGCCAGTGATGATGAACATGTTTGGATGAGTAGTCAATTGTGATTCAGGATGCTGGCTGCAAGTGTATCTGCAAGTGGGTCGCTGGGCAGAATCCATACGTGGTTGCAAGAACTTGGGAGATACAGACGATATTCGCTACAAGCTCATGAACAAGACAAAGAACAAAACAAAAAATTGTATCAAAAACAGATTATGAGGGGTTGACCCCAACGCTCCATGTGCAGTCAGTTGCAAGGTACTACATTTTGTCAAATAGGCCAGCGCTTCAAGCGCACAAACGTCAAATTGGTCAGCGCTTTCTAGTGCAAAAAGCGCAAAAACTGCTCGCTGCGCCCACAGGGGGTTGAAAAACTGTACGAAACAAGCAGTGGGGCTCAAAAAGCGTGCGCAAAATCGTCTTTCGCAGTTACATAATCAATGTGTCCTGTGATTTCAAAGAAGTCGATTGTATGTGCAATAGCGTCCCTTCCCTTCAGCATAAACATAATTTTCATTTTAGCTGCACGCATTCCAAGCGCCTCTTTGAGCCAGCCCCACCAGGGCAAGTCCAAGCATTTCTGCAGTGCTGAAGAGCTGGTGCAGACAGCTTCCATCTGCACCAGATTGCTTTAGGTATGGCTGAATAGCCAGCCCGGGAAGCTGCCTAGACACTGCCATGTGTATTCAATTATGATGGCAATGGAAGCTGCCTAGACACTACCTCGAAAATTCAATTTTGAGCGCAATGGGTGTACATCTCTTAAGGGATGTCTCTTGTTGTAGTCGCACCAGGCCCTGTAAGGGGCACCTTAAGTGGTATGCCCGCCTGCTATGTCGGTTCTAGGGGTTAGGGTTGAGTACGTAAGGACACCTAATGTGGTATGTCCGCCTTCTATGTCGGTTTTAGGGGTTGGGGTTAATTATGTAAGGACACCTAGTGTGGTATGTCCGCCTGCTAAGTGGATGTACGCAGAAGGCTCTGAGTAGGACAATCGAGGATGTCCTAACGAAACCTAAACCCTCAAGTGTTTGGCTCGTAGAAACCCTCGTAGGAAGTCTTATAGAAGGTTTCTAGACTATCAACACGTAGAACTTGAACTTGATTACATAACTTCAGCCAGCAATTTGGCTGCTCGCCGTCTTCGGCAGTAAAAATATTATTACTAGGAAAATGTTAAGTCGAACAAATCACTTTTTTCATTTTTCGTTTTTTCACCTCCTCTTCATCTGAACGAAAAAACAGTACAAATAAAACCTATTCATACCTTAAAACAATCTGATCCAGTCTCTTCATACATTCACGGATGAGCAAAGGAAGCTTCTCTGGCCCTTCAACTTCTGGATCGCACATCAGGTCATGTAGAGGAATCATTTTGCTCTCCGATTGGGAAATCAGACTCTGATTGTAACGTAGTGTTATGTTACTTACTTCTCGAATTCAGCAAGGCTTCGTCAGTACATTCAAGTACATCAATACATAATCACGAAGGTGACACACTCTATCCTTCTAAGGAACAATTTGATGTTTCCATCTATTGTATCAGTTTCCAACTTTCCACTTTTAGGTAGTTGGAGAAAGTTCTAAAAACTTTATATTACGCACCCCCTTATGGGGTAGGTCTCGGATGAGATGATTGGGCATCTCAGGTTTCCCACTCTCATCCCATGAGGAGGACGTCCAGGTCTGGTACACAGCATTCTTCCTTCCTTGTGGTCCTGAGCTTTCATCTCTAGGGCGTGTATCTGAAGACTTGGTACTGTAGTAAAAGAAAAGATGATTGGAGAATAGGACTTTTTCCACGTTGTTCCAGTTAACTGGTTTAAGTTTCAAAGGTCCCACACCTCCATTTAAATTGGTGCCCAAAGATTCATCTTGGGAATCTTCCAAAGAGTACAACGTCGCTAGGGCATCGGACACATCATTGCTCCAACAGTCTTTGCGTTCTCTGGCCATATTGAGATCGGCAAGGGCGAAGTCCCTCGTCATACCAGAATTACTATCACAGTATTTCACAATGGAGTTCCAGAATTTAATCGCTGACTAAAGGTTCTAGACTATCAAATCGTGGAAGGTTATAGAATATCAACTCGTAGAAGGTTCTAGACTAACACACGTCAGAGCACCTGATGTGGTATGGTCCCATGCTACGTGGGCATACATGGTTCTGTATGACAGGTTTGTGCAATATGGCGCACACCATGGCGTTTTCGGATTTGCAGTGCCTGCGTGATAATACAAAAACAGTGTTGCCCCCCCAACCACCCCCCCACACCCCCCACCCACCCCCCACTGATGTTATAATAACAAGCATATATTTAGGGCGTAAAGGGCTTATCCCTGTGATTTCGCTTTTACGTTTTTACCTAAACCTTTCATCGCTTTATGTGAATTTCATGCTCTATATTGCATCATAGCAAGAGTGTGCAGTTTGATTGGCTGAATTTTAATTGTATCTTCTCAGTAATCACCATGGAGAGAGGAAATTGTTACATACTCAGCAAAAATCAATGCCGAGACTGAATAGCGCCGGGGCAGCTGGACAGTTTTATAACAGTGAGGGTTTGGGCAACAGACGCAACTCCATGGCTGAGTCTACCGGTAGTACCGGTATGTGTATGTATGCTACAGTGATCCCCGTTTCGACGACTGGTTCAATGGCAGAGCTCCTTGAACGAAGAAGGTGCCAGGTTCGAATCCCCACGGGTGCGCTTTAGTGTTTGCGGTCGCTGTCCATTCGCCATGGTAGCTTTGTCCATGTAAAGTAGCAGCCCTTAATCTACCGCTGTAAAGCGGGTTCCCTTAATATCACGCCCCGCCAGGCGTTATCATTACTCTACGCTACATTCCACGGATGGGTGTGACAGGTAACTATCGGTCCCATGCGCTACCCCGAGTTGGTGACGACCAGGGTACTACTTCGTGCCAAATTGGTCAGCGCTTAAAGCGCACACACGTCAAATTGGTCAGCGCTTTTTAGTGCAAAAAGCGCAAATACTGTGCGCTGCGCCCACAGGGGGTTGACAAAACTGCAGCGCAGAGGGGCTCAAAACTGCAGCGCGGCACCGCGCTGCCGCTCGCGCTTAGTAGTACCCTGGTGACGACTCGCAGCAGCCAGGGATGTTCAGTGGATGAGGCAGTTGCGTGGGGATTCGGGTTTGCCTTGCTCTCTCGTCACTATCCAGTGTGACAGTTCGGTGGCTTTGGCCTGGTGTAGTGAGGTTGCTTTCGTGCAACGTGCCAAGCACATAGATATCATACATCACTACATTCGTGATCTTGCCATGTCTAGGAGGGTGGGTGTTGCTACCTCCCATCCGCTCAGCAGTGCTCGACTACATCAAGTCCCAAAAGCATCCACGATGCTACCTGATCAGGTTCCGGGCTTTAACCTGCGGCGCATACACGCCTCACTTGTGAGACTTACCTATACAGCTAGTTCTGACATATGCATTATTAGACGGCTTTGAACAAACATGCTTAGAGGATGCATTGTTTTTACAATCAAATATATATAGGGGGTTTAATACCTACGCCACCAAAACGGTGGTTGGGAGTTTGGTTTGTTTGTCCTCGACACACACCTGATGTGATGGGTTTTTTTGCTTTGTGGGTGCTTTTTTATTTTTGTTTAAAGCACAGAGTCGCATGCACCCTCGCGGTGTCAAGTAGACTTTAACATGTAATGTAAATGTAAATGTAAATAAGGATTTTCGCCTCAATGGGTGGGTCTCCCTACACCACCCCTCCACGTCCCAAGCAATCTCCCTCTCCAGTTTCCACGTCCTCCTCCTGCACGAGCTCCATGTCATGCTGCATAATAGGCACCCCAAGAAGCGCTTCTCCAGCATCACCCCCATGTGTATGTTTTTAGAGCCCAGGGTGGCCAAATAGGCTAAAGGGACTTGCCCAACCATGAAATCAGGACCATGCATCACTAGCACCAGCAGGACAATGTATTACCACCACGGGCGATCTTCCAGCCCCTCCATGTCCTGATCGACCTCCCTCTCCACATCCTCCTCCTCCATGGGGTACATATCATGCTGCATGATAGCCACCCCAAGGAGCACATCTCTGACTTGATACACGAGAGCTTGCGACGCTCCATGGTCTAGCAGCAAGGCACATAGAGAACCTTCTCCTCCTAGCCAGTGCTCCAAGTTGAGAAAGAAGGATCTGACCTTCAAAGACAAGGGGAGACACATTTAGGTTGTCCTTCAAATACACATTTAGGTTGTCCTTCAAATATAAGGGGATGCACATTTAGGTTGTCCTTCAAATACACATTTAGGTCGTCCTCCACACATAAGGGGAGACACATTTAGGTTGTCCTTCAAATTCACATTTAGGTCGTCCTCCACACATAAGGGGATGCACATTTAGGTTGTCCTTCAAATTCACATTTAGGTCGTCCTCCACACATAAGGGGAGACACATTTAGGTTGTCCTTCAAATTCACATTTAGGTTGTCCTTCAAATATAAGGGGAGACACATTTAGGTTGTCCTTCAAATATAAGGGGATGCACATTTAGGTTGTCCTTCAAATACACATTTAGGTCGTCCTCCACACATAAGGGGAGACACATTTAGGTTGTCCTTCAAATTCACATTTAGGTCGTCCTCCACACATAAGAGGATGCACGTGTAAGTTGTCCTTCAAATACACAAGCAGGTGGTCTTTCAAATATAAGGGGATACACGTGCAGGTTGTCCTTCAAATACACATTTAGATCACTATGAGGAGCAAGGAAACGAAAGGATATTTGTATGCTGTATATTGTATTGTATACTATTAGGGTTCCGAGGTTAGGGCTAATTTAGGACCAAATTAGCCCTAACAGCTGCTAATAGTGAAAATAGCTAAACTTGCCCTTATATGGCTAAGCTAATTCACCACTGCACATGCCCTCCCAAATTGTTTCCAGACACCCAGATGCGCACACCTCTTCCTGGAGGTTGCGACTGGACATGGGATCTGAGCAAGCCAAAGAAGCCTTCCTGTGTGCCAGCAACGTGTTGGCTGGGTAGGACTTGGTCATGTCAGCCGTCGTTTGCTCAGTTCCAGCAGAACAGGGAGGATCATACAGCAAGGCCTGCCATGGCGCAAGGGGCGGCAAATAATTAGTGCTGTATTTAATGGATGAATGGCCTTGGAAGAGGTAGAAAACTTCCCTCTGTGCTGCCGCGCGGTAGTCCAAGCTCAGGCGCAGAGGGTCTGCGAAACCGACTATACCCAACATGGTAGCCATTCTCCAGTATGTATGCATGCATGCAAACGGAAGGTTTACCTCAATCTCACGCCCTGTGGCAACTCGTACTAATTTTCGTTTTTTTACAAACCCATGTGACCTCTCACATTTTTCATTACGTAATCTCCTTTTGGCCTGGTGGTAATGGTGGTAGTGGTGGTGACCTCTAACCTTTTTTCATTACGTAATCTCTTTTTGGCCTGGTGGTAATGGTGGTGGTGGTGGTGGTGACCTCTCAACTTTTTCCATTACGTAATCTCTTTTTGGCCTGGTGGTAATGGTGGTGGTGGTGGTGGTGGTGGTGGTGGTGGTGGTGACCTCTCACCTTTTTCCATTACGTGATCTCCTTTTGGCCTGGTGGTAATGGTGGTAGTGGTGGTAGTGGTGGTGGTGGTGGTGGTGGTGACCTCTCACCTTTTTCCATTACGTAATCTCCTTTTGGCCTGGTGGTAATGGTGGTGGTGGTGGTGGTGGTGGTGGTGGTGGTGGTGACCTCTCACCTTTTTCCATTACGTAATCTCCTTTTGACCTGGTGTTGGTGGTGGCTTTGGTGCCGTTGTATTATACCGTACTGACAGCAAAAAATTACGTTTTTATAATTTGACATTTTTCTTCGTGGGCAACGCAAAGGGGTCAAATGGGGTACCGCAGGATCAAAACCGGGTCGCACTGTGTGCTAGGGTAGGCAAAACCATTCAGCTGATTCGTCAGTCCTGGGTTCGACGAGCGCTAAATTCGCGTCGCAGCATAATCAAACCGTCAAATTTTAAAAACGTTAAGTTTTGCTGTCAGGGTACTTCCATTGACCAAATTGGCCAGCGCTTTAGCGCACTTGAAAAAAACAAAAGTGCGCTTTGTAGTGCAAAAAGCGCAATAATTGCTTGCTGCGCCCACAGGGGGTTGCAAAGAACTGCGCGAAACGCGCAGTGGGGCTCAAAAAGGCAGCGCGCCAGCGCGCAAAAGCGCGCGCTTGGAAGTACCCTGGTCGGTACGGTATTGTATCATTACTTTATATCCTGTGTTGATCACTGGTTCAATGGTAGAGTTTGTTGAATCGATGAGGTGCGAGGCTCGAATCCCTACGGGTGCGCTTAAGTGTTCGCGACCACTGTCAACCGCCATGGTAGCTTTGTCCAGGTAAAATAGCAGTCCATTCTCTACCACCGTAAGACGGGGCTCTCTTAATACCACGCCACACTAGGCGTTATCATTCCTTCAGTTTGCCACGTACCCCACCAGCGACTGGACCGGATAAGGAACGCGACTGGGCTGGAGGAAAATATAGCCTGCCACTGCACTGCTCATCGAGTACAAAACTAGGTCCTGGATTCACACATACCCGAATGAAATAAATCTCCAGATTTTTTGAAGAGGGATTAGCCCCATTAAAATGTCCGTTCGTCCGTTCGTTCGTCCGTTCGTTCGTCCGTGTGTCACCAACCACATTTTCAGGTTTTATGAAAAACATCAAAAAAGTTGAACATTCTATATTTTTGATGAATTTGAAGACTTATTCATACCCGGACAAATTCTGACCAGAGCACATATGAGCATCGCAATTCACGAAAAGGAGCTCAGATTGGGCCAAAAAGCTACAATTAACGGTTAACAATTTGATTTCAGGGTGTTTTGAGCTAACATTTCAAATTTGAACCACTTAAACATGTGCGCGTACATAGGTTTGGGAGCAGAGTTGTCGTCAAAAATTGGAGGCGAAACATGTAAGTATCACAATGGTGGAAACATTCCCCTAGGGCACGTGCTATACTTGGCCCACGGACCCCACCTCAGGGCCGTGCGTGGGGCAGGGGCGGTGGCCACCGGGCGGGGGCGGGGGCAGGGGCGGGGGCCACCAGGCGGGGGCAGTGACGGGGGCAGGGGCAAGCCACGCCACCTGCCGCTGGTCAAAAGCCCGTTCAGGAGGACGGGACATACCGCTCACGTCTGGGCTGGGCCGAAACATGCAATACCTTACAAATTCCGTAAAATCAACCAGATACCTGATTGGCCTATTTTTTCTTGCATCAAATTCTTCACATTAACGTCAATCTACATACATGCATTTTATTACATTACAGAAACGTTCAATACTGCTTAAAAATCAACAACCCTTCAACAACTCTCTTTTTCGTCATTTTATAGTTAACAATGCTAAATCATCAATCGTTTAATTGGAATTAAATTCATTTAAAGCCTCCAGGCGCCCTTCGAATTTAATCCAATTCGAATTGATACAATTTAAAGCAATTACGTGCATTCAAATCACGTTAATTAAATTAAATGGACAGGAATAAATCAAATTAAAATAACACAACATTAAATGCAATTAAATTAAATTGATTAAAATACATTGAATTAAGGATCCGAATCATTTCATTCGGGACGCGCCTCCAGGCGCCCTTAATTAATAGGTTTATAGAAATTCAGGGGATGAACTGGACAAAACATTCCGCGAGACTTCGTACTTCGTACTCGAACTCGTACTCGAAATTGAGAAATCGAGGGGCCGAAAAAGTACGAAACGTTTGTCCAGTTCATCCCCTGAATTGCTATAACAGTACCACCACAACAGGAGATCATTTAGTCAGCCCTACCATGGTAATGATAACGCCTGGTGGGGCGCGGTATTAAGGGAACCCTTTGTACGCGGGTAGAGAGCGGTCTACCTCAACTGGACAAGCTACCATCGCGGTTGACGACCTGCAACGCTCAGGGCGGCCGTAGGGGGAATCGACCCCCCGACCCTGCACCCTCAAAGCAATTTGGGGTACAACTAGACCAATTGATTCGCTGAACAGAGCAACCTACCATGGTAGAATACAAGTCGGACTACCTTCCAGGGGACTAACAGAGATTACCGTACAGGGGCATTTCAGCCTAGGGGCGGTATAGGAAGTACAGTGCAGGGGTCTTGCAGGGGTATTGCAGCCCCGGGGTATTGCATATGTTGCAGTCCAGGTGTAACCAAGTGGCAGTCCAGGTGTAACCAAGTGGCAGTCCAGGTGTAACCAAGTGGCAGTCCAGGTGTAACCAAGTGGCAGTCCAGGTGTAACCAAGTGGCAGTACAGGTGTAACCAAGTGGCAGTCCAGGTGTAACCAAGTGGCAGTCCAGGTGTAACCAAGTGGCAGTACAGGTGTAACCAAGTGGCAGTCTAGGTGTAACCAAGTGGCGAAGCGATGCTTTTTACCATAATATATTACAATCATAAGATGAGACCCCGTTTTAGCCCAAATTATCGTAATAAGACTTATAAGAGACCTAAAATCAATAAAAAAATTCAAGTGACTAAAATCGACCTAAAATCGACTAAAATCGTAATAAGGAGCTGTCCTGGGAGGAGGCAAATACAAAAACGTAATAAGATTTGCTCTTTCAGACTTGAAAAAAATATCACCAATTGGCAAGGCGATGTTTTGTACCGCCCTCAAAGTAGCAGAGACTCGACGGTTACACTGGTTACACTGAGTGAGGAGCAGGGTACTTCCAAGCGCACGCTTTTGCGCCCTGGCGCGCTGCCTTTTTGCGCCCCACCGCGCGTTTCGCGCAGTTTTTTTGACCCCTCTATGGGCGCAGCAAGCATTTTTTGCGCTTTTTGCACTACAAAGCGCACTTTTGTTTTTTCAAGTGCGCTAAAGCGCTGGCCAATTTGGTCAATTGAAGTACCCTGGTGAGGAGCCATTTTACCTAGAGGCGGAGCCCCCACTTCTGGAGGGCCGGAGCCCCCAGGGTCATCCGTCGTCCATCCTACCTACCGTGAGACCACAAAGCAAACTGTCTCAACCAACTGTGTCGTAACTAAATGTCTTGTAACCAATTGGCTTCGGCCTGCTGCACTCCATTCCGGTGCCACCTGTCGCTCCAATAGCCAACACACTCCGCCAATGTTTCTCATCGCAAGCCTGGGACTTGTTCGCCTCGATGTGAAGCGTTTGAATCTTGTTACATCGCATGTTTAAATCTTGTTATGTCACACGTTTAAATCTTGTTATGCCACACGTTTAAATCTTGTTATGTCACACGTTTAAATCTTGTTATGTCACACGTTTAAATCTTGTTATGTCACACGTTTAAATCTTGTTATGTCACGCGTTTAAATCTTGTTATGTCACTCGTTTAAATCTTGTTATGTCACACGTTTAAATCTTGTTATGTCACACGTTTAAATCTTGTTATGTCACACGTTTAAATCTTGTTATGTCACACGTTTAAATCTTGTTATGTCACACGTTTAAATCTTGTTATGCCACACGTTTAAATCTTGTTATGTCACACGTTTAAATCTTGTTATGTCACACGTTTAAATCTTGTTATGTCACGCGTTTAAATCTTGTTATGTCACACGTTTAAATCTTGTTATGTCACACGTTTAAATCTTGTTATGTCACACGTTTAAATCTTGTTATGTCACACGTTTAAATCTTGTTATGTCACACGTTTAAATCTTGTTATGTCGCACGTTTAAATCTTGTTATGTCGCACGTTTAAATCTTGTTATGTCACACGTTTAAAACTTGTTATGCCACACGTTTAAATCGTTTCATGTCACACGTTTGAATCTTGTTATGTCACACATTTGAATCTTGTTATGTCACACATTTGAATCTCGTTATGTCAAGATATGCCTAAACTAATATGCTGCACAAAAGCTGCCTAGAAGCTGCCTAGAAGCTGCTTCGCGTAGCCCCCAAGAGAAACAGTGCCCACCTGCACCGCCAGCTCACTAACATGCAACAAGGCTGCGGGCTTGGAAGAGAGTAGAAGCTGACGAAAGCTTTCCGATTCTGACATCAGGTTGGCGATGGATAAGACGGGGCATCGACGGGTACCCGATCCTAGATGGATGGATGGGGTAGGGTTCTAGGGGTTAGTGTTTCGTCTGGCTTGGTTTGGCTTGGTTTGGCTTGGTTTGGCTTGACGGGTGCCTGATCCCAGATGGATGGATAGGGTAGGGTACCAGGGGTTAGTGTTTCGTCTGGCTTGGTTTGGTTTGGTTTGGCTTGGCTTGGCTTGACGGGTGCCTGATCCCAGATGTATGGATAGGGTAGGGTACCAGGGGTTAGTGTTTCGTTTGGCTTGGTTTGGTTTGGTTTGGCTTGGTTTGGCTTGGTTTGGCTTGACGGGTGCCTGATCCCAGATGGATGGATAGGGTAGGGTACCAGGGGTTAGTGTTTCGTCTGGCTTGGTTTGGTTTGGTTTGGCTTGGTTTGGCTTGACGGGTGCCTGATCCCAGATGTATGGATAGGGTAGGGTACCAGGGGTTAGTGTTTCGTTTGGCTTGGTTTGGTTTGGTTTGGCTTGGTTTGGCTTGGTTTGGCTTGACGGGTGCCTGATCCCAGATGGATGGATAGGGTAGGGTACCAGGGGTTAGTGTTTCGTTTGGCTAGGTTTGGCTTGGCTTGACCTGCTTTGCTTTTCTCAGTTTTGTCCTCTTATTCTGTTTTGCTCCCTTTTGTTAGGCATTGGTGGTGGTGTGGGTAGGGCAGGTCGTGGTGGTGTGGGAGGGAGAGGTGGTGATGGTTAGGGTGGGGGAGGTGGTGGTGGTGTGGGTGGGAGAAGTGGTGATGGTGTGGGTGGGAGGTGACGATGGTGTGAGTGAGCTTAGTTTGGCTCGGCTTAAATTTGTTAGGCTTAATTAGGCTTGCCTTGGTTTGATCTGGCTTGGTGTGGGATGGCTTAGTTGGGGTTGGCTTGGCTTGGTTGGTTTGTTCGTTTCCTCTATTGGCCCACCTACCACATTCTCGTTCGAACTCTCCACCGCCTCCCCCATCATGTTTGTATTTAAAGGAAAGGAGCCAGTCAGGGTACTTCTATTGACCAAATTGGCCAGCCCTTTAGCGCACTTGAGAAAAGAAAAACTGCGCTTTGCAGTGCAAAAAGCGCAAAAATTGCTTCCTGCGCCCACAGGGGGTTGCAAAAAACTGCGCGAAACGCACAGTGGGGCTCAAAAAGGCAGCACGCCAGCGCACAAAAGCGCGCACTTGGAAGTACCCTGATACCCACGTAGCATGCGGCCATACCACATCAGGTGCTCTGACGTGTGTTAGTCTAGAACCTTCTACCAGTTGATAGTCTAGAACCTTTAGTCAGTGTTTAAATTCTGGAACTCCATTGTGAAATACTGTGAGAGTAATTCTGGTATGATGACAAAAGCGCGCGCTTGGAAGAACCCTGGAGCCATGGTGCTCCTAGCAGCCTCAACCCACGAACCCAACCGATTTCAACTGATTTCTAGCTCAACCTCACCAACAAAACCAACAAATTTCAACTGATTTCTTGCTCTACTTGCCTACCCTGTAGCACCTATACCCCCCCACCCCTACCCCTACCCTATAGCACCCACCATATAGGACCTTTACTCCCGCACCCACCCCACCCCATCCCATCCCATCCCACCACACCACACCACACCCACCCACCCACCCACCCTATAGCACCTGTACCCCCCTACCCACTCACCCCCCTACCCAATAGAACCTATATACCCCACCCCACCCCTACCCCACCCCACCCCACCCACCAACCCTATAGCACCTATACCCCCCTACCCACTCACCCCCCCTACCCTATAGAACCTATATACCCCACCCCACCCCTCCCCACCCCACCTCACCCCACCCACCAACACTATAGCACCTATTCCCTCCCCCCCACACCCCTACCCCTACCCCCCACACAGCTACTCTATACCCCACCCACCCACACCCACCCTGTAGCACCCACCTCCAGTGTCCTCAAGCGACGTCATGGACGTGAGCAGTAGCCAGGAGTCCAGCAGCTGCCAGGTCCACAAGTACTACTACCCCATAGCACCTATACCCCCACACCCACAACCCCCTTCCCTGTAGCACCCCACACACAACTACCCTATACCCCCCCCACCCAAACCCTTTATTACCCCTACCCCCCCCACACACACACCCACCCACCCTGTACCACCCACCTCCAGTGTCCTCAAGCGACATCATGGACTTGAGCAGTAGCCAGGATTCCGGCAGCTGCCATGATGAGTCAGATGCCACGTCCACCATTTCTACTACCCCATAGAACCTATACCCCCACACCCCCACACCCCCCTTCCCAGTAGCACCCTCCACGCACCTACCCTATACCCCCCCCCACCCATACCCTATAGTACCCCTACCCCTCCACCCACCCACCCTGTAGCACCCACCTCCAGTGTCCTCAAGCGACGCCATGGACGTGAGCAGTAGCCAGGAGTCCAGCAACTGCCATGATGAGTCAGATGCCACATCCACAAGTGAGTCAAAGGCGTGGGCACTTGTGACAAACAATGTACTGCACACCTGGGGGAAGAGTGTGGAGTGGTTTGGTGTACTGCACACCTGAGGGAACAGTGTGGTGTGGTTTGGTGTACTGCACACCTGAGGGAACAGTGTGGTGTGGTGTGGTTTGGTGTGGTGTACTTCAAACATGAGGGAACAGTGTGGTGTGGTTTGGTGTACTGCACACCTGAGGGAACAGTGTGGTGTGGTGTGGTTTGGTGTGGTGTACTTCACACATGAGGGAACAGTGTGGCGTGGTTTGGTGTACTGCACACCTGAGGGAACAGTGTGGTGTGGTTTGGTGTACTGCACACCTGAGGGAACAGTGTGGTGTGGTGTGGTTTGGTGTGGTGTACTTCAAACATGAGGGAACAGTGTGGTGTGGTTTGGTGTACTGCACACCTGAGGGAACAGTGTGGTGTGGTGTGGTTTGGTGTGGTGTACTTCACACATGAGGGAACAGTGTGGTGGTGGTTGGTGTAATGCACGACATGATTGGGAACCGTGTGGACTGTGATTGGTGTGGTGTACTTCACAAATGAGATTGAAGAGTGTGGTGTAGGTATCGGGGTACTGCCAAACCTGAGAAGAGTTTTTCTTTCCCCTGGTGTGGTCGGGTGATACTGCGACCCTGAGGACAGTGTAGCGTGTATAGTGTACTGCACATATGGGCGGAGGAAGGAGTGACTGGGTGTGTTACTGCCAACACCTGGGAAGAACGCTGGTGGGATTGTTGGTTTTTGGTTAGTACGACCCACACCTGAGGGAACAGTGTGGTGTGGTGTACTGCACATATGGGGGGAGAGAGTGACGTGGTTTGGTGTACTGCACACCTGGGGGAAGAGTGTGGTGTGGTTTGGTGTACTTCACACCTGGGGGAAGAGTGTGGTGTGGTTAGGTGTACTTCACACCTGGGAGCGTAAGTGTGGTGTGGTTTGGTGTACTTCACCTCTGGGAGTGAAAGTGTAGGGGTAAAGTGCATTTGCATCATTTCACTTCCACAACTCGAATAATCAAGATCACATCCAAGATGTGTCAAAAACGTGTATCCGAGATGTGCCCAATACGTGTAACAGTTTGTTTTCAAATCTGAAAGTGGTTTTTTTCTAGCTTAATGGTTTTAGGCCTCCTCCAGGGACAGCGTCGTAGTGTTTTTTATAGTTTTTTGTAGCTTTTCAGGGCCATTTAGGGCAAAAACAAAAAAACTTGTGTTGTTTACTTTTGTACAGCAATACTTTAGCTAAAACGGGGTCAAAACTAGCGATCGCTTTATTAAGCGGAAAAAGAAATCCCTCACGTGTACTTATGTGTACAGTCAATTGTGATAAAAGGGGCAGGCATTGACTACTAGTCAACTATGCTACACGGACTTCCACAACTCTAATAATAAAAGGTAATGATAACGCCTGGTGGGGCGTGGTGTTAAGGGAGCCCGTCGTACGCGGGAGGGGAGTGGTCTCCTACCTCAACTGGACAAGCTACCATCGCGGTTGACGACGACCTGCAACGCCAAGAGCGACCGAAGGGGGAGTCGAACCCCCGACTCTTCATTCTTTAAGTGACTTAGTGGACCAATGTACATCACTGAAAGAGGCTAACTCGAATAATCATGATCACATCCAACGCTCACCCGCACAAACTCCTGCAGGACCGGGACAAGCAAGGACAAGTAGGGAAGCTTGTCTTGGTCTGTTCTGTGCACAGCTGTGCCGCCTTTCATTGCTTGGTGCCTGTTGCTGCCATCATCCTCAGCCCTACCCATAGGAGTCCTGGCATTCGGAGCAGTGAGCTCAGTTGTGGCATAATTCAGGTTCTCAGCCCCGTGCTGTGGTTGGTGCTGCGGTTGGTGCTGTGGTTGGTCATCCAAAGCCCCAAGCTGAAGCTGTGGCTTGCCAGCCTGGCAGATTCCATGAAGCTGTGGCTCGCCAGCCTGGCAGATTTCATGAAGCTGTGGCTTGCCAGCCTGGCAGATTCCTTGAAGCTGTGGCTCGCCAGCCTGGCAGCTTTCATGAAGCTGTGGCTCGCCAGCCTGGAAGATTTCATGAAGCAGGCTGTTGCTTTGTATCAGCAGTCTTCCCATGCCCTGGAAGCTGCCTAGAAGCTGCCCAGCAGCTTGTTGTGGGAGTAGTTGCAGAATGAGAATGAGCATGTCACAGGCGGAGCGGACACCTGGGAAGGTGAGGGGATGGCGCTGTATCTGGTGATTGACTTGTTCCTGTTCCTGCTGTTGCTGCTGCTGTTGTAGCTGCTGTTGTTGTTGTAGCTGCTGTTGGTGCTGCTGCTGCTGTTGCTGCTGCTGTTGTTGCAGTTGTTGTTGTAGCTGTTGCTGGAGCTGCTGCTGCTGCAATTGTTGTTGCAGCTGCTGCTGCTGCTGCTGCTGCTGCTGGTGGTCCCCTTGGCCCTCAGGCAGCTTCGCAGAGCCCTGATATATGGAGCAATCCAGGCGTTCAGATGCGGAGTCCACAAAAGAGGACAGCTCCACCATCCAGCCCAGGAGGCAGTCGTTCAGAAGACCAACAATATTGTCAAGTATCATCTTGCTAACCTCATCAGTCTGCCTTGCCTTCACCTCTTCACCCAGCACAATGCCCAACTGCCCTGCCTTTACCTCAACCAGCGCAATGCCCGACTGCCTTGCCTTCACTTCTTCACCCAGCGCAATGCCCAACTGCCCTGCCTTTACCTCAACCAGCGCAATGCCCGACTGCCTTGCCTCCACTTCACTCAGCGCAATGCCCGACTGCCTTGCCTCCACCTCACCCAGCGCAACGCCCGACTGCAGAATAAATTGAAAAGCAGGGGAGTCAGTGTGTGTGTTTTTGTAGGGGGGAGGTTGCAGAGGGAGAAGGGACTGTGTGGGAGGGAGAGGGGAGGGGTGCAGGATGGAAGGGGGGCAGGGGGGTATGGCGGGGGGACACTTGGAGGGGGGCATGTGAATGTTGGTGGGTGTATAATAATACCCACTCCACCCCTGACTGCCTTGCCTTGCCTACCTCACCCAGCGCAACGCCTGACTGCAGAATAAATAGAAAAGCAAGCTACTTAAGGGTTACCAATAAACAAAGTGTAAAGTACTTCCTATCACGGTTAGGCAAGTCCCTTTAGCCTATTTGGCTTACCCCTGTACTGTAACATACATACATACATCTATATATATGTAAACATACAGACATACACTTATACAAAGTACGAAGTGCTAGAAATGTGCAGCAGATTTAAAAGCAAGTTGAAGTATGCCCTGCAGCCTGCACAACGTGCAATAGGATGGCTTGATAGTGTGGTCTGTGATTCCCTGCATGGCGTGATCTGCCTGGCTGATTACATGTAAGTAGGGACCGGCATATCATATGATGTTGACCAAAGGCAAATATGATACCACATGATATCATACACACTGCATCACATGATATTGTATACAAATGGTAACTTTAGCCTAGTCAGACTGATATGATAGTCAGACTGATATGATGACATGATGTCATATGATACCATATTGCCGTTCCCTATATGTAAGCCTTGTAAAAGCTAAGGAGATGGTGGTGTAGTTTGTGTGATCCAACCTCGTCAACAAAAATCGGTTTGTGTGATCCAACCTCGTCACCAAAAATCGGTTTGTGTGATCCAACCTCTTCACCAAGAGTCGGTTTGTGTGATCCAACCTCGTCACCAAAAATCGGTTTGTGTGATCCAAGCTCGTCACCAAAAATCGGTTTGTGTGATCCAACCTCGTCACCAAAAATCGGTTTGTGTGATCCAACCTCGTCGCCAAAACTCGCTTTGTGTGATCCAACCTCATCACCAAAAATAGGTTTGTGTGATCCTACCACGTCACCAAAAATCGGTATGTGTGATCCTACCTCGTCACCAAAAATTGGTTTGTGTGATCCAACCTCGTCACCAAAACTCGCTTTGTGTGATCCAACCTCGTAACCAAAAATCGGTTTGTGTGATCCAACCTCGTCAATAAAAATTGGTTCGTGTGTTCCAACCTCGTCACCAAAAATCGGCTTGTGTGATCCAACCTCGTCGCCAAAAATCGCTTTGTGTGATCCAACCTCGTCACCAAAACTCGGTTTGTGTGATCCAACCTCGTCACCAAAAATCGGTTTGTGTGTTCCAACCTCGTCAATAAAAATCGGTTTCTGTGATCCTACCTCGTCACCAAAAATCGGTTTGTGTGATCCAACCACTTTACCAAAAATCAGATACGCGCGCAATAAAAAATCAGCCAGTTCGTTACAAAACAGTTGGCTGACATGTCAGGCTTCCTTTCCGGGGGTTCAGTCGGTCAGTCGGTCGGACGGACGACGGGGCGACCCTGGGGGCTCCTACCCCCCAGAAGGGGGCGCTCCGCTAAAATCAGAAACTCGCAACACGCGCAACAAAAAATCAATCTCTTGCACAACGCTCGCCTGCATACGAATCAGTTTCCACTTACTCAATCCGTGCACAGTCATTCCGTGACACCTCAGTGCACACATCAGTAGGGTTACCAATATGATCCTGGTTCTAAGATAATTGCGTGGTACATCATACAATATTGTCTGATATATCAATATATCATACAATACATTGATATATCCTACATTATTTTATGGTGTATAAATATATCCTACACTATTGTATGGTGTATAAATATATCCTACAATATTGTATGGTCTATGCATATATCCTATAATACCGATATATAAACCTACAATATCATACTTGACAACACTACACATCAGCCCGCACAACACTTGCCTGTTTTCTATCAGTCTTCATATAATCATATAAATTATCACTGTAGCACGAACTCAGGGCCACCGTCGGTTAAACGATTGCTTGGGGTTCAATTCATCATTGCTTTTTATTTTTCAGCCCTTCCTATACAGTTGGGAAAGTCCCATTAGCCTATTTGGCCTACCCCTGGACTGTAACATACATACATATATACCGTTTCGACGAATGGCTCAATGGTAGAGCTCGTTAAAATGATGAAGGTGCGGGGTTCGAATCTCAACAGGTGCGCTTTAGTGTTCGCGGCCGCTGTCAACCGCCGTGGTAGCTTTGTCCAGGTAAAGTAGCAGCCCGTTATCTACCACGCGTTTACGCGCTGCCTTTTTGAGCCCCTCTGCGCGTTTCGCGCAGTTTTTCAACGCCCTGTGGGCGCAGCGCGCAGTTTTTGCGCTTTTTGCACTAGAAAGTGCCGACCAATTTGACATTAGTGCGTTTTAAGCGCTGGCCAATTTGATAAATTGTAGTACCCTGGTCCACGCACCACTGTTTATTTTTTGGCATATGCATAGCAGCTTCTGTCCAGTTCCATTGACTAGACACAGGGTCAAGTCTAAAGCTTGCAATTGCATTGGAATACCTGTCATGTCAGCTTTCAGATGCTCTAGCTAGATTCAGATTTGGTTCAAGGGTAGGTGAAAGGAGCTGCCTAGAAGCCGCTACGCGTAGCCCAACAAAAGAAACAGTGTCATGCGCATCCCATGCATAGCCATTTCACGATAGCTCAGTTTGCACCAGCCTCGAAAGCAACACATCTCCTCGAAAACTGTTTGAGAAATTAGATAGTTGCATGTGTCCGCATTCGCACGTGCTTTCATCAGCGTCAAATTTGGTTTTTTCGTGAAGGTCGACTTGCCGCGGAACCGCACTACCAGGATACAATACATTGATATGTCCGAGGGGTGGGGGGCAAGAAAAAAGCTGCCGTACCGCACCTTCGCTTTAAATACAGCTTATCCTCAAACTAAAAAAACTTGGGGGGGGCCAAAAATAAAGTTGTACAAAAGTTAGAGGGGTCCAAAGTTGTTTTCGCCCAAAGCTGCCCAAATCTTAACTTCGCGATAAATTACGATAGGGAAACCCCATGAATCTGTCACTCTGCCCCCCCCATGGATATGTCCTACAATATTGTATGGTGTATAAATATATGCTACATAATATAAACCTTCAATATCATATTATACAAAAAAATGTCTGGCTCTCCATACCTGCCCCTCATGGCTCCAGTCCGCACTCAGGTTACCTAAAATGCAGCAGAAAGCTTTGGGCTAGACCCAGTGGCTGGCTAATGTAGCTGACTGAAAGCTGCCAAGAGTAGCCCAAAAAAGAAACAGTGACTGGCTCTCCCTACCTGCACCTCATGCCTACAGTCTGGATTGTAGGACTCATACACTACAAGTTCCTGCAGTACAACTCATTTCCTTCCATTTCTGCCACTCTGCCACATCCCTGGACTAACTGAAGCCATTATAGAAGTGGGCGACGGAAGCAGTAGGTGACGGAATCAATGGGCGACGGTTGGGCAACGAAAGGCCGTTGGCCAATAATGACTTATATGCTTCCGTAGCTGAGTGGGCGACAGAAGGCCAATTCTGACTAGTTTAGCCAAACCCATGCGTCGCCATGCGACGACGGAATGGCAACGCAGTGGCGACGTGGCATCATAAAAGAAACTGTCTAGCTCTCCCCACCTGCACCTCATGGCTCCAGTCTGCACTTAGCAGCAGGTATGCCTCCATGATTTCAACATCCCCTAGGCTTGCGCGAGCTACCAGGTTTGGCACAAGCCCCTTCAAGCCGTCGTTCAATGAGTCGGAGTAGTGGAGGGTTGACAGCCACAACGCACGAGCTTGGGCACTAAGGGAGGAGGAGGCTTGGCCAGGGCTGTCTGCCTTGGTAACATGGTGAAGCAGCGGGAACAGGACGGAGCATATCTGCAGTCAAATCACAGTGTAATTAAAATTAATTATTGTATAAATAAGTTGAGAGCCACAGTGCACGGGCTTGGGCACTGAGGGTGGAGGAGGCTTGGCCAGGGCTGTCTGCCTTGGTAAGATGGTGAAGCAATGGGTACAGGACGGAGCAAAACTGCAGTCAAACACAGTGTAAATAAAATTAATTGTTGTGTAAATGAGTAGTCTTGGGAGGAGGAGGCTGTAGGCTGGAGGAGGAGGCTTGGGACAGTGCTGTCTGCTTGGTAACACGATGTAGCAATAGGTACAGGACAGAGCAAACCTGTAGTCAAAGCACAGTGTTACTAAAACTAATGGTTGTATAAATGAGTTGAGAGCCAAAGCGCACAGACTACAGCACTGAGGGAGGTGGAGGCTTGGATAGGGCTGTCTGCCTACATAACATGGTGAAGCAATGGGTACAGGACGGAGCATACCTACAGTCAAACACAGTGTAAGTAAACGCCATTGTTTTATAAATGAGTTGAGAGCCAAAGCGCTCAGACTTCAGCACTGAGGGAGGTGGAGGCTTGGATAAAGCTGTCTGCCTTCATAACATGGTGAAGCAATGGGTACAGGACGGAGCATACCTACAGTCAAACACAGTGTAAGTAAACGCCATTGTTTTATAAATGAGTTGAGAGCCAAAGCGCACAGGCTTGGGCACTGAGGGAGGTGGAGGCTTGGCCAGGGCTGTCTGCCTTAGTAAGATGGTGAAGCAATGGGTACAGGACGGAGCATGTCTGCAATCATATCACAGTGGAACTATAATAAATTGTTGTATACAGTAACTGAGTAGTCTTGGGAGGAGGAGGCTTAGACAGGGCTGTCTGTCTTGGTAACATGGCGGAGCAATGGGTGTAGGCCGGAGCATACCTGCAGTCATATCACAGTGGAACTATAATTTATTTATTTATATATGAGTAGTCTTGGGAGGAGGAGGCTGTGGGCTGGAGGAGTAGTCTTGGGATAGAGCTGTCTGCCTTGGTAACATGATGAAGCAACAGGTACAGGACGGAGAATACCTGCAGCTATATCACAGTGGACCTAAAATTAATTGTTGTATAAATGAGCAGTCTTGGGGGGAGGAGGCTTGCACAGGGCTATCTGCCTTGGTAATATGATGACGCACCAAACACACACACAAACAGAACACGGCCAGCATATGAAGGAGGTGGAGGTCACACATTGGAACTTGCCAAGTCTTTGAGGGCAAGGCAGGTCGCCCATCCCCCCCCCCCACACCACACACACACACACAAACACACCATACCCCACACCTCCCCCCCATACCCCACACCTCACTGATGCCCAAGGCCTCCGAACAGAACACGGCCAGCAGATGAAGCAGGTGGTTGCCATACATCGGGACTTGCCAGGTCTTTGAGGAAAAGGCAGGTTGCCCATCCCCCCCACACCACACCCCACACCACCCCATACCTGCATACCCCATACCTCAATGCTGCTCAAGGCCTCCGAACAGACCGCGGCCAGTAGATGAATCAGGTGGCGGCCACACATCGGAACTTGCAAAATATTTGAGGGCAAGGCAGGTCGCCCATCCCCCCAAACCCTACCCTCACCACCACCACCACCACCACCACCCCCGTACCCCATACCTCAATGCTGCTCAAGGCTTCCGAACAGAACACGGCCAGTATTTGGAGCATCAAACGTATAAGAGCAGATAGCAGTGTCTGGGAAGCCGGATATTCAGAACTTGGTTGAGGCGGGCAATCGCCATCAGGACGTACTGAAGCACTGCCTCCTGTAGCAGCGACTCCTCTGCCGCACATTCTTTTGTCTTCTGATGCTGTTGCTGCTACTGCTGTTGGTGGTGGTGGTGCTGCTGCTGTTTCTGCTGCTGCTGCTCTTGCTGCTTCTGCTGCTGTTGCTGATACTGCTGTTGCTGATGCTGCTGTTGTTGCTGATGCTGCTGATGCTGTTGTTGCTGCTGCTGATGCTGTTGCTGCTGATGCTGTTGCTGTTGCTGTTGCTGTTGCTTCTGATGCTGTTGTTGCTGCTGTTGCTCCTGTTGCTTCTGATGCTGTTGTTGCTGCTGCTGCTGCTGCTGTTGCTGTTGCTGTTGCTTCTGATGCTGTTGTTGCTGCTGTTGCTCCTGTTGCTTCTGATGCTGTTGTTGCTGCTGGTGCTGCTGCTGCTGGTGCTGCTGCTGCTGGTGCTCTTGCTTCTAATGCTGTTGTTGTTGCTGCTGCTGCTGTTGCTTCTGATGCTGTTGTTGCTGCTGTTGCTGCTGTTGCTGCTGCTGTTGCATCTACCTGGCTGCTATCTGGACCTGGATGGAATTGGAGTTCCCCAGTTTCATCTCGTTCCCTTTTCAGACCTCGTGTTTTGGCAACACTCATGCCAGCTTGTGTCTCTGTCACAACATCAGTGATGGAAGCCTCTGTGGCGTACGGGGAAACAGTTGTAGGAGTTGAGTGTGCAGCACCCTTGGCACTCCTGTCCGACTGTGTGGCGGTGACCCATAGCATGGGGAGTGCTTCTGCTATGACCTCAAGGGAAGGGCGGAGGTTTTGACCGAGAATCTAGGGCAATGTGGGCGGTGAGTGGGTGAGTGGGTGGGTGGGTCGGTGATTTGGTGAGGGGGTAGATAAGTGATAAGTTCATGATCATGCTATCGTTCTGACATCTAAAATCATCGAATATCGTACATGCTATCGTTCTGACATCTAAAATCATCGTACATCGTACATGCTATCATTCTGACATCTAAAATAACCACACACACACCAAATCTGAATCCTACCTCTATGCAATTTGTCAGCAGCTCCGAAACCATGATACAGTCGCTTACGCTAGTCAGACGTGAAAGCAGTTTCACGCAGCAGCTCACAGCGTGGGGTGCAGAGCGTAACAGAGCCTCAGCTGAAATGATCTTGACAGAGCCTGTTGCTGTGTGAAGCTCACCTCTAGGTATCCGTACGGCAACCTGATCCCGTTCAGGGTGTTCAGAGTGTTAATCAGGCGTTCAGGGTGTTAAAAACAGGTGTTCAGAGTGTTAATCAGGTGTTCAGGGTGTTAATCAGGTGTTCAGAGTGTTAATCAGGCGTTCAGGGTGTTAAACAGGTGTTCGGGGTGTTCAACAGGTGTTCAGGGTGTTAATCAGGCATTCAGGGTGTTAAAGAGGTGTTCGGTGTGTTCAACAGGTGTCCAGGGTGTTAAACAGGTGTTTAGGGTGTTAAACAGGTGTTCAGGATGTTCAACAGGTGTTCAGGGCGTTCCACAGGTGTTCAGGGTGTTCAACAGGTGTTCGGGGCGTTAAACAGGTGTCCAGGGTGTTAATCAGGCGTTCAGGGTGTTAAACAGGTGTTCATGGTGTTCAACAGGTGTTCGGGGTGTTAAACAGGTGTTCAGGGTTTTAAATAGGTGTTCAGGGTGTTAAAGGTGTTCAGGGTGTTGAACAGGTGCTCAGGGTGTTGAACAGGTGTTCAGGGTGTTCAACAGGTGTTCAGGGTGTTGAACAGGTGTCCTGGGTGTTAAAGGTGTTCAGGGTGTTGAACAGGTGTTTAGGGTGTTAAATGGTGTGTAGGGTGTTACACAGGTGTTCAGGGTGTTCAACAGGTGTTCAGGGTCTTAAACAGGTGTTCAGGGTGTTGAACAGGTGGTCAGGGTGTTAAACAGGTGGCCAGGGTGTTACACAGGTGTTCAGGCTATTAAACAGGTGTCCAGGGTGTTACACAGGTGTTCAGGCTGTTAAACAGATGCCCAGGGTGTTACACAGGTGTTCAGGGTGTTAAACAGGTGTCCAGGGTGTTACACAGGTGTTCAGGCTGTTAAACAGGTGTCCAGGGTGTTAATCAGGCGTTCAGGGTGTTAAACAGGTGTTCAGGGCGTTGAACAGGTGTTCAGCGTGTGAAACAGGTGTCCAGGGTGTTCAAGGTGTCCAGGGTGTTCAAGGTGTCCAGGGTGTTCAAGGTGTCCAGGGTGTTCAAGGTGTCCAGGGTGGTGAACAGGTGTTCAGCGTGTGAAACAGGTGTCCAGGGTGTTCAAGGTGTCCAGGGTGGTGAACAGGTATTCAGGGTGTTAAACAGGTGCTCAGGGTCTTAAACACCTGTTCAGGGTGTCGAACATGTGTCCAGGGTGTTAAACACCAGTTCAACAACAACACGTTTAACCAATTGAATGATGTACATAAACAGGTGTTTGACACCCTGAACACCTATTTGACACCCTGAACAACCGGTTAACACCCAGAACACCTGTTTAACGACCTGGTCAGGGTGCAGGCTACCGTAGGGTGCAAGCGGAAGGGGAACAGGGCCCTTCTTTCGAGAGGGTGGAGGTGGAGGTGGAGGTGGAGGTGGAGGGTGATGATTGATCTGAGGGTTTGGGGAGGAGGGTAAACACTGATCTGAGGGTTTAGGGACAAGGGCAGTGACTGATCTTAGGGTATGGGGAGAAGAGCGATCACTGATCTGAGTGTTTGGGGTCAATGGCAGTGGCCGATCTGAAGGTTTGGGTACAAGGGCAGTGACTGATCTGAGGGTTTGGGGACAAAGGTAGTGACTGATCTGAGGGTTTGGAGAGAAGGACAACAACTGGTCTGAGGATTTGGGGACGAGGGACATGACTGAAGTGAGGGTCTATGCACATCGTTGCTTAGTACCCACCTCATTGTCCAGCATCTGTGTTGTCAGCTCCAAGGCCACCTTCACTTTGTCCAAGGCATCCTGCATCATCACACCATGGGTGGATTTGTGTGTGTGTGTTGGGGGGGGGGGGGGGGGGGGGGGAGGGGGGAAGGGCAGAGGGTGAGGGGGGTGTACTGTGGGTGGGTGCGGTGAGGTACTTGGGGGGAGGGCGGGGCTAAGGCTCTAGGGGGAAAGGGGGGAAAGGGGGATAGGGGGGTGGCTGGGTGGCTGGCTGGGTGGGTGGGTGGGAGGGTGGGTGGGTGGGTCAGGGTGTGGGGTTCAAGAGGGTGATGGGATATAGCTCAGCTGACATTCGTCAACTAGGGTGGTGCACGGAGGTGCAGTGGGTGGCGGTGGTGATGGTGGTAGAGGGAGGTGGTGGAGGGAGGTGGTGGTGGTGGAGGGGGTGGCTTCCTCTGGTCTTTAGGGTTTATCAACCTACTAAAAATCTTAGGTTTGACAGCTCGACCTAAGATTCGAAAGTCCAGCCTGCTCCGGAAATCCAGTGGCGCTTTTCGTGCGCAGCTTGAAGTTGTTATGCTGCTCACGTACTTCGCCACCTGACCACCCACCTCATCATCGAGAGCGTCAGCCAAGCTGTGCATCGCAGCTGCTATTGGGTCTAAGTACGGATGTCCAGGCCGATGAGATACATCACATGGATTCATCGGCAGCAACGCAAAGCTGGAAGTACGAAATGCGTGGAGAGGGATAGGAAATTAGTGGACAGAAGCGTGATAGACATGGAGTGGAGAGTAAGAAATATATCCGCCTCTGGCGTGGCCTCGTCACTTGTCCGCGGTGTGTGTGTGGGGGGGGGCAGGGGGGGGGGGGGGGGGGGGGGGGGGGGGGGAGTCGTTCGATCCATTAAAATCAAACCCCACAAACCCCTTGAAAATCAACCACAGTCAGTCAGCGGGGGGGCTAGTTAGATGACAGGGGGTTTGGGTGGGGTTGTGGGGGACACCCTGTCACGTAATCACGTTAGCCTAGGGGTGGGGTGGTTGACTGGTAGGGATCAGGGTTGTTCAAGGGTACGTAAAAATATACGTTGCAATACGTTTGCAACGTTACAGACAGGCAGAACCTGCAAAGTCTTCGTGACGCGTGACTTTTGACCACCCCTGGAAGGGATTGTGGTGTTGAGTATGTATGACACATTCCAGGTGGTAGGCAATCAAGTAGGTTGTTAACTTGCCCAACCTCTAATAATAATACAAATTATAGTATTGGAGTTTTAACCCTATACATGTATGATTTTGTATTTTTAATGTGAATACCGGTATGGATTTTCCCCCTTAGGTATGGTTTGTACTACGCCCCTTTACAAGTTATTTAATGATGTGGTAATGTGGTGAATGGGCTTCCTTTTACTTGCTGAGCCTTCTATCCCTATGCCTCAAATTGAATGTAAGTACGGTTTAAACATCCCACACACACACCTAGGCTGCTACATTAAAATCGAAAGTGAACGGATAAGGTTGCAAGTTTGGGTAGCCATATGGCATACTTGAGAATGCATGGATAACACATCCATAGGATTTCCTTTTTACAAATGGAATGAGAGCTGAACTTATCCTCGGTCACATCCAGCTGGAGGGTGTGCCATCGGTTACTGCTACTCAGCACACTTGGTACCGCCCCTATGCTTGTGGTGTTCCTGCCTTCCTGGCTGTAGCCTACATATTGCATCCTTCCTAATGGAGACATAGAGCCAGGGCATGCCTGATAAGGCGATACACCTTGTAGAACAGCCGGTGATGACTACCACTGGACTGGCCATGTCAACGGGCTGGGTTGAAGCGTCGGAGTGCATGTGATGTATGGATGGATGGATGGATGGATGGATGGATGGATGGATGGATGGAAGTATGGATGGATGAAGAGTCAGTAGTAGGGCTCAGATCGTTTGGTGAGACACTAGGACAGAGGCATGCCGGAATTATAAGCTGGGCAGTAGGCTTCAAGTGGATGGGTAAATTCATGTAAGAGATCGACAGGCCTTAAGGACAACAGTGGAAAGAGAGAAGACACTTCTTGGCCTGGCTGGTAGTTCATCTCTCCAGTTGTCTCTCGATGATCTGACAACCAGATCCAAGGGAGGGGAGAGTCACTCCAAGGGGTCCGCAGACCCGAAGGTACCCTGGCGTTCTGGACTTTCTTCATGCCTCCCACGTGCCCTGCACGTGACCCCTCAGCAACCTCTCGGAAAACTCCCGGAACCTCTTACAACTTCTTGAAAGTTCTTACTTCTGTTCCTTTCATCGAGCCTCTGAGCCTAGACGTGTCCAGACAGTTTTCCGAAAACTAAAATCCCCTGACCAGATCGGCCCCCGACTGTACCTACCGAGAACGGAATGGGAGGTGGCGTGGTCCTGGGATTGTCTCTGGATTGTACTGCAAGTTTTTTGAGTACCCGAAGGGTGTTCTAGGCGCGGCCATTTAGCCCACTTTGTAAGACCCCAGCTGCTCGCAAAATGCAGCATTCTCCTATCCATTCGCGCTTCTATTTATGTTTCTGCCCCATGTAACCACCAGCCAAGGAAAACTGTCCCGAGCTTCCGTTGGTATTTGTCAACAACAAATCCGTTGAAATTGTCAACACTTGCGATGTACGATGAGGAGCAGGATCCCTTCGGACCTCTGCGCCCGAACGCGCCAGTATCAGTTATCAAGGCTGCCAAGTAAGCCAGGCCTCTCGCCACCTAACGCCAACCACTTCGACATACAGCAAAGATGCACACAATACATGTATGCATCACACCTCTCCTGCCCACCTGCCACGGACATCACTTGATGATTCACTAAATAACATTACCACCCTCTCATCTCATTCTTGACTCTGGCAGTTCTATATCGTCCTGTTGACCCCCCCCCCCCACCCACACCCACACCCACACCCACCCACACCCACACCCACACCCACACCCACACCCACACCCACACCCACACACCCCACACACACCCCCCACACCACCACACCACCACCACACCCCACACACCCCACACGCACCCCACATGCACCACTGCCACAGGGCCTAACTCAAAGAGCCAACCCGTCCCCACACTTCTGGCGACATGGGGCACACTAAACACACACACACACCACACACGCACCACACACACACACCCCACTGCCACAGGGCCTCACTCAAAGAGCCTGCCTGTCCCCACACTCCCGGCGACATGGGGCACACTAAACACACACACACCACACACACCACACACACCACACATGTACCACACACACACACACCACTGCCACAGGGCCTCACTCAAAGAGCCTGCCCGTTCCCACACTCCCGGCAACATGAGGCACACTAAACACAAACACACCACACACGCACCACACACGCATCACAAACATACACCACTGCCACAGGGCCTCACTCAAAGACCCTACCCGTCCCCACACTCCCGGCGACATGGGGCGCGTTCTTTTCTCAACTGGAGATCCCAATCGACCACAGTCTTCATATGGGATGCCCTCCAGGTGTGTGCTCATATCTTTGTCGCTGTGTTTCAGCTACAAGTTGTACATCTGGGTGTGTGTTGATTGTATGCTGTACATATGGGTGTGTTTTGATTTTATGCTGTTCATGTGAGTGTGTGTTGATTGCTTGTTGTACACCCAGGTGTGTGCTCTTGTCTCTGTCGCTGTGTCTCAGCAGCATGTTCTACACTTGGGTGTGTGTTCTTGTCTTTGTCGCTGTATGTAAATTGCATATTTTATATGTGGGTGTGTTTGGATTTGAAGTTGTACACCCAGGTGTGTGTTATTGTCTTTGTCACTGTGTTTTAGCTACAAGTTGTACATCTGGGTGTGTTTTGATTTTATGCTATACATATGAGTGTGTGTTGATTGTATGTTGTACATCCAGGTGTGTGCCCTTGTCTTTGTCACTGTGTTTTAGCTACATGTTGTACATCTGGGTTTGTGTTGATTGTATGCTGTGTGTTTAGCTTCATGTTGTACATCCAGGTGTGTGCTGTTGTCTTTGTCGCTGTGTTTCAGTTGCATGTTGTACATCTGGGTGTGTTTTGATTACATGTTGTACATCTGGGTGTGTGTTGATTGAATGATGAACATCTGGGTGTGTTTCAGCTGCATGTTGTACATCCATGTACACACCCACACAGACCCATCCACCCACAGACACTCCCATACTCCCACCCACACCCACACACCCACCCACACCCACCCACAGACACACCCACTCACAGACACGCACCCACCCACACCCACCTACACCCACTCACCCACTCACCCCCATCCACCACACTCACAGACACCCACAGACACCCACCCACCCACCACCCACACCCACAGACACCCCAGACACCCACCCACCCACCCACACCCACCAACCCACACTCACAGACACCCACCCACCCACCCACCCACACCCACAGACACCCAGACACCCACCCACCCACACCCACAGACACCCAGACACCCAAAGACACCCACCCATCCACCCATCCTCCCACCCCATGCAGCAAGCAATTCTATGATGGAGGCCCGAAGTTAGGCTTGCAGAGGGCGGGATCAGGTACGACCCAACATTTTAATTTGATGGGAATTTAATGAAACCTAAATAAAAGTGTAACATGTGTAACAATTAAAAGATGGGATTCGAAACAGCCACTCTACAATGACAGTGTAACAAGTGTAACAATTAAGAGATGGGATTCGAAACAGCCACTCTACAATGACAGTGTAACAAGTGTAACAATTAAAAGATGGGATTCGAAACAGCCACTCTACAATGACAGTGTAACAAGTGTAACAATTAAAAGATGGGATTCGAATCAGCCACTCTACAATGACAGTGTAACAAGTGTAACAATTAAAAGATGGGATTCGAAACAGCCACTCTACAATGACAGTGTAACAAGTGTAACAATTAAAAGATGGGATTCGAAACAGCCACTCTACAATGAAAGTGTAACAACTAGTAGATGGGATTAGAAACAGCCACTCTACAATGAAAGTGTAATAAGTTGTTCTTTGCAATTGACCAGCAATGAGTGAGCTTGATTGATGTGATTGACCAACACTAAGTGTGCACACACCACACTCACACATTCATGATTTCCTCCCGCTAGGTATAGCTTTGGCTACTTTTGACCCCGTTTTAGCCCAACTTGCCCATTTGATTTTAAGGACCTGAATTTATGGCCCTAAAAAGCTATAAAAAGGTATAATGACGCTGTCCCTGGAAGAGGCCTAACTGCTTGCTTTCTTGATTTGATTGACCAACATTGTTCTAGCATTCTTGCCGCACGTCGCGTGAAAGAGTTTCTACCACCAGGAGGATGACACTGACCATGTCTGCCATGGTGACTTTCCCCAGCTGCGGCATACGGGAGGGTCCCCTTAACACCACGCCCCTCCAGGCGTTATCTTTATTTTTATGTGTATTGACCAACACTAAGTGTGCTTGATTTTATTGATAAACAATGGGTGTACATCATGTTTTTCATCTCTGCACAGGCCTTTTTTTTATTAAATCTGAAAGTGGGTTTTTTCTAGCTTTATGGTTTTAGTCCTCCTCCAGGGACAGTGTTTCTGTGCTTTCTACAGCTATTTAGAGCTTTTATAGCCTACTACAGCTTTTGGGGCCATTTAAGGTTTACAAAAAAAACTTTGTGTAAACATTTGTATAGCGATAATTTTGCCAAAACGGGGTAAAAACTAGCATTACAGCGGGAAAAAGTCCTGTCTCTGCACATGGTAGGAATCACTACATTCTCCATTATTTTGTCTGGCCTTCAATTCCATGTCATGTTTGTCCGGGTGTAGCATGTTTGGCATTCATGTAATGTTTGTCATGTCATGGCATGTAATGTTTGTCATGTTATGTCATGTTTGTCACATCATGTCACGTTTGGCTTTCATGACTATGACGTGTTATTCATCTCTGCAGATGCTAGGAGTCGCTCCATCCTGTTTGCGGACAATCTGCTCAACAGAGGGCCAACAGACTTCAGGTACGCATTTCTTTGGTGCTGGTGGGATTTGTGGTGGGATGGTGGGATTTGTGGTGCGATTTGTGGTACTATGGTGATGAGGTGGTTGTGAAACGTGTGGTAGTATGGTGGTAAGATGGTGGTTAAACTTGTGGTGGGATGGTGGTGAAATGTGTGGTGGGATGGTGTTCAGATGGTGGTTAAAATTTTGGTGGGATGGTGGTACAATGGTGGTGAAATGTGTGGTAGTATGGTGGTAAGATGGTGGTGAAACTAGTGGTGGGATGGTGTTTAGATGGTGGTGAAACTTGAAGTGGGATGGTGTTTAGATGGTGGTGAAACTTGTGGTGGGATGGTGGTAAGATGGTGGTGAATTGTGTAGTGGGATGGTGGTTAACCGTGTGGTGGGATGGTGGTAAGATGGTGGTTAATTGTGTGGTGGGATGGTGGTAAGATTGTGGTGAAACGCGGAGTAGGATCGGGTGAGGTGGTGTTTAAACTTGTGGTGGGATGGTGGTAAGATGGTGGTGAAATGTTTGGTAGTATGGTGGTAAGATGGTGGTGAAATGTGTGGTGGGATGGTGTTCAGATGGTGGTGAAACTTGTGGTGGGATGGTGGTGAAACTAGTGGTGGGATGGTGTTTACATGGTGGTGAAACTTGAAGTGGGATGGTGTTGAGATAGTGGTGAAACTTGTGGTGGGATGGTGGTAAGATGGTGGTGAATTGTGTACTGGGATGGTGATGAAACGTGTGGTGGGATGGTGGTAAGATGGTGGTTAATTGTGTAGTGGGATGGTGGTTAAACTTGTGTTAAGATGGTGGTAAGATGGTGGTTAATTGTGTAGTGGGATGGTGGTTAAACTTGTGTTAAGATGGTGGTAAGATGGTGGTTAATTGTGTAGTGGGATGGTGGTTAAACATGTGTTAAGATGGTGGTAAGATGGTGGTTAATTGTGGTAAGATGGTGGTGGGATGGTGATTTAATGTGTGGTTGATGTGGTTAGGATGTGGTACGATGGTGTTAAACTTGTGGATGGTGGGGCATGATAGTAAAGGGTGGGTGAAACATGTGGTGGGATGGTGTTTAAACTTGTGGTGGGATGGTGGTTCAACATGTGGTGGGATGGTGTTTAAACTTGTGGTGGGATGGTGGTTCAACGTGTGGTGGGATGGTGTTTAAACTTGTGGTGGGATGGTGGTTCACAGTGTGGTGGGATGTGTGTTTAAACTTTTGTGTGGGCATGGTGGCCCAACGTGTGTGGGATGGGTGGTCACTTGTGAGTTGGGATAGTAGTTCAACTTGTGGTCTGGATGGTGGTTCAACCTGTGGTGCGATGGTGATTCAACTGTGGGTGCGAGATGTGTTCAAACGTGGGTGGTATGGGGTTCAACTTGTGGTGGATGGGGTTCAACGTGTGGTGGGATGGTGGTTCAAAACGTGTGGTGTGGGATGGTGGTTCCACAGTGTGGTGGTTGGTGGTTCAATGTTTGGGTGGGATGGTGGTTTTAACGTGTGGGGTGATGGGTGGTTCAATTTGTTGTGGATGGTGGTTCAACTGTGTGGGATGTGGTTCAACTTGTGTTAGGGACTGGTGGGTCAACGTGTGGTGGATGGGTGGTATTCAATGTGTGGTGGGATGGTGGTCAACGGGTGGTGGGATGATGGTTCACGGTGGTGGGATGGTGGTTCAACGTGTGGGTGGATGGTGGTGTCAACCGTGGTGGTGGGATGGTGTTGCAATGTGTGGTGGGATGGGGGGGTTAACGTGTGGTGGGATGGTGGTTCAACGTGTGGTGGGATGGTGGTTCAATGTGTGGTGGGATGGTGGTTCAAGGTGTGGTGGGATGGTGGTTCAAGGTGTGGTGGGATGGTGGTTCAACGTGTGGTGGGATGGTGGTTCAAGGTGAGGTGGGATGGTGGTTCAACGTGTGGTGGGATGGTGGTTCAACGTGTGGTGGGATGGTGGTTCAACGTGTGGTGGGATGGTGGTTCAACGTGTGGTGGGATGGTGGTTCAAGGTGAGGTGGGATGGTGGTTCAACGTGTGGTGGTATGGTGGTTCAAGGTGTGGTGGTATGGTGGTTCAACGTGTGGTGTATGGTGGTTCACGTGGGGTTTGATGGTGGTTCAACTGTGGTGGACATGGTGGTTCAACAGTTGGTGGGAGTGGTGGTTCAACGTGTTGGTGGAATGGTGGCCCAACGTGTGGTGGGATGGTGGTTCAACGTGTGGTGGGATGGTGGTTCAACTTGTGGTGGGATGGTGGTTCAACTTGTGGTGGGATGGTGGTTCAATGTGTGGTGGGATGGTGGTTCAACGTGTGGTGGGATGGTGGTTCAACGTGTGGTGGGATGGTGGTTCAACGTGTGGTGGGATGGTGGTTCAATGTGTGGTGGGATGGTGGTTTAACGTGTGGTGGGATGGTGGTTCAAGGTGTGGTGGGATGGTGGTTCAACGTGTGGTGGGATGGTGGTTCAAGGTGTGGTGGGATGGTGGTTCAACGTGTGGTGGGATGGTGGTTCAACGTGTGGTGGGATGGTGGTTCAACTTGTGGTGGGATGGTTGTAAGATGGTGGTGAGACTTTTGGTGTGATGGTGGTAAGATGGCGGTTAATTGTCTGGTGGGATGGTGGTTGAACATGTGGTGGGATGGTGGTGAAATTCTTGAAATTCAATCAGCTCCTCCTGGAAACCTACAGTTCATCTTGATTGTTCGAGGGTAGGGCAGGCTCTTTGGCCTATCTGCCAGCAGTCTGACTAGGCTACAGTTACCATTAATATACAATATCATATGATGCAGTTTTTTGATACCATCTGATCAAACCTTATACAAGTATTAACCCACCTTTGTTTTTTTGCCCACAATGTTTGTGACCACATTGGTTTTGGACCACCACCTCACCACCGCAACTACAACCACACCACCACCTCAGTACATTACCATTGCCACCACAACCACAGCACCACCTCACCATCGCCACCACAACCACAACCACACCACCACCTCACCACTGCCACCACAACCACTCCACCACTGCACCACCGCCACCACAACCACACCACCACCTCACCATTGCAAGACAACCACAACCACACCGCCACCTCATCACCACCTAACCACCACCACACCACCACACCACCCCCACCTCACCACCCCCACCATAACCCCACCACCATCGCCACCGCCACCTCACCACCGCCACCTCAATCACACTACCACCCACTTCTCCACACATGTGTTTATTAACCTGACCTGGGAGCTTTTCCGTGGATATTCACCACCACCACACCACCACACCACTACCGCCACCACAACCGCCACCACACCACCACCTCACCACCGCCACTACAACCACACCACCACTGACACCACCACCTCACCACCACACCACCACCCACTTCTCCGCACTTGTGTTTATTATCACGTTTTACAATTATGACGACATCCCGCAAGAAGCTAAGCTCTCGGAACCAGGGCTCGGGTAAACCTCCAACATGCACAAACCTGCACGAACATACACGAACACGGCATGTTCGTGCAGGTGTGTGCATCAGGGTACTTCAAATGGCCAAATTGGCCAGCGCTTTAGCGCACTTGAAAACAAAAAAACTGCGCTTTGTAGTGCAAAAAGCGCAAAAATTGCTTGCAGCGCCCACAAGGGGTTGCAAAAAACTGCGCTTAAAGCTCAGAGCGGGTCAAAAGGTCAGCGCTCAAAAGCGCGTGCTTTGAATTACCCTAGTGTGCATGTTCGTGCAGGTTCGTACATGTTGGACGTTTACCCAAGCCCTGGTTCCGACAGCTTATCGTTTCGCGGGATGTCATCATAACTGTAAAACGTGATAACCTTGCCTGCACTGACCTGGCCTGGGAGCTATTCAGTTGATATTCACGCACTTCTGTTGTGTGCGTGTTGTTTGTGGTATGTGAAGCGTGGGGTGTGTGGGATAGAAGAAATAAATAGACAGTACGCCTTATTACAAGGCGTGAGGTTGAGGGGAGCAGCCCGTTTGCTTGCATTGGGTCCAACCACCATAACCACTTCACCATACATGCATTTCAGCCTAAGCCCCAGCCTGAGAGGCAAGCAAACACCAAAACCAATTCTCCAATACATAAATAAATATATAAATAATGCGCCTTATTCCGAGGCGTGAAGTTTAGTGGGGCAGCCCGTTTGCTTGCACTAGGGCCAACCACCCAAAACCACTTCTATAACATGCATTTCAGCCTAAGCCCCAGCCTGAGAGGCAAACAAACACCAAAACAATTCTCCAATAAATAAATGAATAATACGCCTTATTACAAGGCGTGAGGTTTAGTGGAGCAGCCTGTTTGCTTGCACTGGGGCCAACCACCAACACCAGGTCTACATACATGTATTTCAGTCGTAGCCCCAGCCTGAGAGGCAAGTAAACACCAAAAACAATTCTCCAATAAATAAATAAATAATACGCCTTATTACAAGGCGTGAGGTTTAGTGGAGCAGCCTGTTTGCTTGCACTGGGGCCAACCACCAACACCAGGTCTACATACATGTATTTGAGTTGAAGCCCCAGCCTGGGAGGCAAGCAACCACCGGCCTACCACCTAAACCACTTCACCATACATGCATTTCAGTCCGTACCCCAGCCTGAGAGGCAAGCAACCACCACTCATCCACGAACACCACTTCTCCAACATGAATTTCAGCCCCAGCCTGGGAGTCAAGCAACAACCGGCCAACTACCCAAACCACTTCACCATACATGCATTTCAGTCGAAGCCTGAGCTAGAGAGGCAAGAAAATACCTTCACCACTTCTCCAAGAAATAAATCAATAGAACACCTTATTACAAGGTGTTTGGTTGAGGGAGGCATCCCCTTTGCTTGCATTGGGTCTGACCTCCAAAACCACTTCACCATACATTGATACTTGCATTTCAGTCGGAACCCCAGCCTGAGAGGCAAGCAAACACTAGCCAAACACCAACAACTAATTCTCTTACATTTATTACATTCGAAGCCCCAGCCTGAGAGGCAAGCAAACACCAGCCAACCACCTAAACCACTTCACCTTACATGCATTTGTGTCGAAGCCCCAGCCTGAGAGGCAATCGAACACCAAAACCACTTCACCTTCCATGCATTTCAGTCGAAGCCCCAGCCTGAGAGGCAATCAAACACCAAAACCACTTCACCTCACATGCATTTCAGTCGAAGCCCCAGCCTGAGAGGCAATCAAACACCAAAACCACTTCACCTTACATGCATTTCAGTCCAAGCCCCAGCCTGAGAGGCAATCAAACACCAAAACCACTTCACCTTGCATGCATTTCAGTCGGTGTCGTTGACAGGCAAGCAAACACCAAAACTAATTCTCTTTCATTTATTCCAGTCGAAGCCCCAGCTTGAGAGTCAAGCAAACACCAGCAGAGACAGTAGCAACCTTGAAAGCTAACTACATGGAGTCCGGAACATTCTATAATGATGACAGGTGTGATAAACCTTAACATGATATGATTAGGGGTGCATTCTCATCACTCATATGGTGATGGCAGCTGTGCAATGCGAGCTGAGCATTAGGAATAAGAGAAGGCAGTAGCCATGCCTGGTCCCTACCTTCTAATCATGTGATCAGGGGCGCATTCTGATCCCTGCTATTGTGATGGCAGCTGTGCAATGCGAGCTGAGCATTAGGAATAAGAGAAGGCAGTAGCCATGCCTGGTCCCTACCTTCTAATGATGTGATCAGGGGCGCATTCTGATCCCTGCTATTGTGATGGCAGCTGTGCAATGCGAGCTGAGCATTAGGAATAAGAGAAGGCAGTAGCCATGCCCGGTCCCTACCTTCTAATGATGTGATCAGGGGCGAATTTTGATCCCTGCTATGGTGATGGCAGCTGTGCAATGCGAGCTGAGCATTAGGAATAAGAGAAGGCAGTAGCCATGCCCGGTCCCTACCTTCTAATGATGTGATCAGGGGCGAATTCTGATCCCTGCTATGGTGATGGCAGCTGCGCAATGCGAGCTGAGCATTAGGAATAAGAGAAGGCAGTAGCCATGCCTGGTCCCTACCTTCTAATGATGTGATCAGGGGCGAATTCTGATCCCTGCTATTGTGATGGCAGCTGCGCAATGCGAGCTGAGCATTAGGAATAAGAGAAGGCAGTAGCCATGCCTGGTCCCTACCTTCTAATCATGTGATCAGGGGCGAATTCTGATCCCTGCTATGGTGATGGCAGCTGTGCAATGAGAGCTGAGCATTAGGAATAAGAGAAGGCAGTAGCCATGCCTGGTCCCTACCTTCTAATGATGTTATCAGGGGCGAATTCTGATCCCTGCTATGGTGATGGCAGCTGCGCAATGCGAGCTGAGCATTAGGAATAAGAGAAGGCAGTAGCCATGCCTGGTCCCTACCTTCTAATGATGTGATCAGGGGCGAATTCTGATCCCTGCTATTGTGATGGCAGCTGCGCAATGCGAGCTGAGCATTAGGAATAAGAGAAGCTAGTAGCCATGCCTGGTCCCTACCTTCTCATGATGTGATCAGGGGCGAATTCTGATCCCTGCTATTGTGATGGCAGCTGTGCAATGCAAGCTGAGCATTAGGAATAAGAGAAGGCAGTAGCCATGCCCGGTCCCTACCTTCTAATGATGTGATCAGGGGCGAATTCTGATCCCTGCTATGGTGATGGCAGCTGTGCAATGCGAGCTAAGCATTAGAAGTAGGAGAAGCTAGTAGCCATGCCTGGTCTCTGACTTCTACTGATGTGATCAGGGGCGCATTCTGATCCCTGCTATGGTGATGGCAGCTGTGCAATGCGAGCTGAGCATTAGGAATAAGAGAAGCTAGTAGCCATGCCTGGTCTCTGACTTCTACTGATGTGATTAGGGGCGCATTCTGATCCCTGCTATGGTGATGGCAGCTGTGCAATACGAGCTTAGCATTAGGAATAAGAGAATGCAGCATGCATGCCTGGTCCCTGACTTATAATGAGGTGATTAGGGGCGCATTCTGATCCAGCTATTGTGATGGCAGGTGTGAACATTCTATATTGATGGCAGTGGCGACCTCGGGCATTAGTAATAGGTGAAGGCAGTAGCCATCAGGTAAATCCCTCTTGCCAAATTGGTCAGCGCTTAAAGCGCACAAACGTCAAATTGGTCAGCGCTTTTTAGTGCAAAAAGCGCAAAAACTGCGCGCTGCGCCCACAGGGGGTTGAAAAACCTGCGCGAAACGCGCCGAGGGGCTCAAAAAGGCAGCGCGACACCGCGCTGCTGCGCGCGCTTAGTAGTACCCTGGTAGCCATGCCTGGTGGGGGTGGTAATGTGGGGTGCGGCTGAGGGTTAGGTTGAAGAGGCATATGCCTGTGCCTGTGCCTGTGCATGGGCGTGGGGTAAGGGTGGAAGTAGTGTTGGGGAACAAATTGTACTGAAGTGAACAGTGAGTGATGTTTAGGGTTTACCGCGCGCGCTTAGTAGTACCCTGGTAGCCATGCCTGGTCCCTACCTTATTGTGATATGATCAGGGTCACTTATATGGTGATGACAGCTGTGCAATACAAAATGAGCATTAGAAATAGGAAAAGGCTGTTGCCATTAATTCAAACCTTCTAATATCACAAGTAAACAAATAAATATCACCAAGCATACTAGTTTCAAAAGTATCAGTATAAAGCTCACACAAGCGCATGCATATAAAAAAAATCAGTATATAGATTACACAAGCGTATCACTATTAATCATTTCAATATGAATCTCACCCAAGCGTACCAATATCAATTTTTTTAATATAACGCTCACACAAGCGTGGCAATATGAGGCAAGAGAAACTGAAGTTCACACAAGCATATCAATAGTAAGTCATCATTTGTATCAATATAAATCTCACACAAGCGTATGATTATCTGACGTTTCAATATATAGGTTACCCAAGCGTATCAAAATCAAACGTATCATTATAAAGCTCACACAGACGTATCTATGTCAAACACTTCAATATATAGCTTCCCCAAGCTTATCAATATCAGAAGTATCAACAGCACAAGTATCAACATACTGATCACCCAAGCTTATCATGATCAAAAGTATCAATATAAAGCTCACACAGACGTATCTATATCAAACACTTCAATATATAGCTTCCCCAAGCTTATCAATATCAGAAGTATCAACAGCACAAGAATCAACATACTGATCACCCAAGCTTATCATGATCAAAAGTATCAATATAAAGCTCACACAGGAGTATCAATATCAAACAGTTCAATATATAGATTACCCAAGCGTATCAATATCAGAAGTATCAACAGCACAATTATCAACATACTGATCACCCAAGCTTATCATGATCAAAAGTATCAATATAAGGCTCACACAGGAGTATGAATATCAAACAGTTCAATATATAGATTACCCAAGCGTATCAATATCAAAAATTTAATATATAGGATACCCAAGCGTATCAAAATTAAACATGTCAATATCAAGCTCACACACAAGTGTATGAATATGAGACATGTCAACATCAAGCTCACACACAAGTGTATGAATATGAGACATGTCAACATCAAGCTCACACACAAGTGTATGAATATGAGACATGTCAACATCAAGCTCACACACAAGTGTATGAATATGAGACATTTCACTATCAAGCTCACACACAAGTGTATGAATATGAGACATGTCAACATCAAGCTCACACACAAGTGTATGAACATGAGACATTTCACTATCAAGCTCACACACAAGTGTATGAACATGAGACATGTCAATATCAAGCTCACACACAAGTGTATGAACATGAGACATGTCAATATAAAGCTCACACAGACGTATCTATATCAAACACTTCAATATATAGCTTCCCCAAGCTGATCAATATCGGAAGTTTCAATATCACAAGTATCAACATACTGATCACCCGAGCGTATCACGATCAAGCATTTCAATATATATATTACTTAAGCGTATGGATATCAAACATTTCAATATGTAGATTACTTAAGCGTAGGAATATCAAACATTTCAATATATAGATTACTTAAGCGTAGGAATATCAAACATTTCATTATATAGATTACTTAAGCGTATGAATATTAGAAGTTTCAATATCAAGCTCACGCAAGCATACCAATATCAAACTTTAATATATAGGATACCCAAGCGTACCAAAATCAAACTTTAACAAAATTTAATTTATAGGATACCCAAGCGTACCAAAATCAAACTTTAACAAAATTTAATTTAAAGGATACCCAAGCTTACCAAAATCAACTTTAACAAATTTAATTATAGGATACCCAAGCGTACCAAAATCAAACTTTAACAAAATTTAATTTATAGGATACCCAAGCGTACCAAAATCAAACTTTAACAAAATTTAATTTATAGGATACCCAAGCGTACCAAAATCAAACTTTAACAAAATTTAATTTATAGGATACCCAAGCGTACCAAAATCAATCTTTGACAAAATTTAATTTATAGGATACCCAAGCGTACCAAAATCAAACTTTAACAAACTTTAATTTATAGGATACCCAAGCGTTCCAAAATCAAACTTTAACAAAATTTAATTTATAGGATACCCAAGCGTACCAAAATCAAACTTTAACAAAATTTAATTTATAGGATACCCAAGCGTACCAAAATCAAACCTTAACAAAATTTAATTTATAGGATACACAAGCGTACCAAAATCAAACTTTAACAAAATTTAATTAACAAAATTTAATTTATAGGATACACAAGCGTACCAAAATCAAACTTTAACAAAATTTAATTTATACGATACCCAATCGTACCAAAATCAAACTTTTCAATATCAAGCTCACACACAAGTGTATGAATATGAGACATGTCAATTTCAAGCTCACACAAGCGTATCAATATTAAAAGTAACATTGTATAGATTAACCAAGTGTACCAATAGCAAAAATTAATATAGAGGTTACCCAAGCGTATCAAAATCTAACATTTCAATATATAGATTACCCAAGCGTTTCAAAATCAAACGTTTTAATATCATGCTCACGCAAGCATACCAATATTACAAGTAAAAACATAAAGCTCGCACATGTGTATTTTGTACTAAATGCTCATACGAAGTGAGCACTCTGTGTCTAAAGCTATTTAGTGCTCTTTTTTGAAGAGTCCCATCACCTAAAATACAACCCATTAAAAATAGCTCTCTATATATATATGAAAGAGGGTTTAAATCTGTTTTTATTTTCATAGTTTCTTTTTTTTATGATCAAACATGCCAATATATAGTTTCCCCAAGCGTATCAATTTCAGGCACGCCTCACACACCCACAAATGCACAATGGCATGGAGCCAACAGGGGCTCTACACACATACACCCCACACACACCGAACACCCACGCCTCACACACCCACAAATGCACAATGGCATAAAGCCAACAGGGGCTGTGCATACACACACCACACACACCACACCCGCACACCACATACACACCACACACATGCCACGCACCCACACCCACACACCCACACACCACATACGCCTCACCAAATACACCAAACACACCAAAGACACACGCCTCACACACCCACAAATGCACAATGCTATGGAAACAACAGGGGCTCTACACACATACACCCCACACACACCAAAGACACCATACACCCACAAATGCACAATGCTATGGAAACAACAGGGGCTCTACACAAATACACCTCACACACACCAAACACACCAAACACCCCGCCTCACACACCCACAAATGCACAATGCCATGAAAACAACAGGGGCTCTGCATACACACACCACACACACCACACACACGACACACACACACCACATACACACACACTCACACAGGGGCTCTGCAGGGTCGATGTCACTGGAGCAATTTCATGCCGAAGGTAGTTCAAGCGATGACGATGATGGGCCGCCTCGCTCAATCTTAGGTAAGGGTCTATGTTAGCCTCGTGCTGTTGCACCTGTCTCTACACCACCACACACACACACACCACACCATACCACACCACACACCACCACACACACCACCACACGCACCACAACACCACACACACACACCACACACACCACACCACAGTAACCACACACACCACCACACGACCACACACTCCACACCACACACACACCACACAAGGTAGCTCAAGCGTATGATGAGGATAGGCCGCCTCGCTCAATCTTAGGTGAGAAGCCAAAGTAAGCTTCGTGATGTAGCACCCACCTGCACACCACCACACTCACACGCCACCACACACACACCACACACACCACCACACATGGTAGCTCACACACACACCACACACACCACCACACATGGTAGCTCACACACACACCACACACACCACCACACATGGTAGCTCACACACACACCACACACACCACCACACATGGCAGCTCACACACACACCACACACACCACCACACATGGTAGCTCACACACACACCACACACACACCACACAAGGTAGCTCAAGCGATGATGACGATGATGGGCCGCCTCGTTCAATCTTTGGTAAGGGTCTATGTTAGCTTCGTGCTGCTGCACCGGTCTCCACACCACCACACTCACACACACACCACACCATACACACCACCACACACGCACCACACCACCACACACACCACACACACCACACACACACACCACACACACACACCACACACACACCACACACCACACAAGGTAGCTCAAGCGTATGATGATGATGGGCCGCCTCGCTTCATCTTAGGTGAGAGATCTATGTTAGCTTCGTGCTGTTGCACCCGTCTCCACACCACCACACACCCACCAGACACACCCACCACCACACCAACACACGCACACTACCCATTTTGGCTTTCCTCCTTACGGCATCCCCCCCCCCCCCCCCCACCACCACCACCACACACCCCCTCTCACACACATACACACACATACACATACACACATACACACTACCCATGTTGGCTTCCCTCCTTACGGCATCCCCACCCCACCCCACCCCCACCCCTCATGCACACACACATACACACAACCCATTTTGGCTTCCTCCTTACGGCACTCCCCCCCCCCCCCCCCCCCCCCCCCCCCACACACACACACACACACACACACACACATAACCTATTTTGGCTTCCTTGTAACATAATCCCCCCCCCCCCCCCCCCCCCCCCCCCCCCCCCCACACACACACCACACACACTCACACACACAGATCATCAATGTGGCTTCCCTCCGTAAGGCCTGCACAAACACCCCACCAACCAACCCACTCACCATCCATTTTGGCTTCCCTCCTTACAGCATTCACACGAGCCCTCCCCCACCCCACCCCCCACCCCCAATACACACACACACACACACACACACACCATCAAGTTGGCTTCCCTCCTGAAGGCCTGCACACAAACAACTCCTCCCACGCATGCAGACCCCAATCACACACACACACCATCAAGTTGGCTTCCCTCCTTAAGGCCTGCACCCACCCACCCACCCACCCACCCACCCACGCATGCAGACCCCAATCGCAATGATGACCTCCCTCCCCGGCCCGGGACCTCTAGAGGGCGCTCCTCCTCAGGATTGGAACAGCCTAGTGACATAGGTGGCGAGGCTCCGAAACCAAGCTGCATGGGAGGTGCTCAGGTGAGCTGGGGGCTTGACTAGGGTGGTTGGCCTTCATGGGTGGATGAGTGGTTATGTATGTGAGTGGGTAGGTGAGTGAGTGGGTGGACGGTTGGGTGAGTGGGTGGATAGATGGTTGAATAGGTGGGTGAGTGGGTGGGTGAATGGTTGAATGGGTGGGTGAGTGGGAATGTAAGTGCGTGGTTGGATTGTTTTTACGGTTGGGTAAGTGGGCGGATGGATGGTTGAATGGGTGGGTGAGTGGGAATGTGAGTGCGTGGTTGGATTGTTTTTATTGTTGGGTAGGTGGGTGGATGGATGGTTGAATGGGTGGGTGAGTGGGAAGGTGAGTGCGTGGGTGGATGGTTCAATGGTTTGGTAAGTGGGTGTGTGGATGTTTTAATGGGTGGGTGGGTGAGTGGGTTGTTCAGTGGGTGGATGGTTGAATGGGTGGGTAAGTGGGTGGATGGATGGTTGATTGGGTGGGTGGGTGAGTGGGTATGTGAGTGCGTGGGTGGATGGTTGATTGGGTGGGTGGGTGAGTGACTGGGTTGTTCAGTGGGTGGGTAGGTGATTACTATAGGTGGTCAGGACTGGTCTTGGGTATTCCTTGAACGAAGGAATGTATCTGAATACTGCTGACAATAACGCAAAACACCCTAAAAATCCCCCAACCGCCCAACCTCCCTAAACATCCACCAACCGCCCAACCATCCTAAAAATCAACCAACGCCCAACCACCCTAAAAATCCATCAACCACCATGATTGCTACAAGTGTGGGAGATGGGACCACCTACCAACCACCCAACCACCCAACCACCATGTTTGCTGCAAGTGGGGGAGATGGGACCACCCACCAACCACCCAACCACCATGATTGCTGCAGGTGGGGGAGATGGGACCACCCACCAACCACCCAACCACCCAACCACCATGATTGCTGCAGGTGGGGGAGATGGGACCACCCACCAACCAACCTACAACCCAACCAACCAACCAACCAACCAACCAACCAACCAACCAACCAACCAACCAACATGATTGCTGCAGGTGGGGGAGATGGGACCACCCACGACCCACCCAACCACCCAACCACCATGATTGCTGAAGGTGTGGGAGATGGGACCAACCAACCAACCAACCAACCAACATGATTGCTGAAGGTGTGGGAGATGGGACCACCCAACCAACCACCCAACCAACATGATTGCTGCAGGTGTGGGAGATGGGACCACCCACCACCCACCCAACCACCCAACCACCACTATTCTGCAGGTGTAGGAGATGGGCCCTCAAGGCCCACAGCGTGGAGACCAACCACCCTAATACCCCCCAACCACCCAACCACCCAACCATCATGATTGCTGCAGGTGTGGGAGATGGGCCCTCAAGGCCCATAGAGTGACGACCAACCACCCTAATAATCCCCCAACCACCCAACCACCCAACCACTATTCTGCAGGAGTGGGAGATGGCCCTCAAGGCCCATAGCGTGACGACCAACCACCCTAATAATCCCCCAACCACCCAACCACTTTGCTGCAGGTGTGGGAGATGGCCCTCAAGGCCCATAGAGTGACGACCAACCACCCTAATAATCACCCAACCACTCAACCACCCAACTACCCAACCACTTTGCTGCAGGAGTGAGAGATGGCCCTCAAGGCCCATAGAGTGACGACCAACCACCCTAATAATCACCCAACCACCCAACCACCCAACTACCCAACCACTTTGCTGCAGGTGTGGGAGATGGGCCCTCAAGGCCCATAGCGTGACGACCAACCACCCACCACCCAACCATCATGATTGCTGCAGGTGTGGGAGATGGGCCCTCAAGGCCCTCAGAGTGACGACGAGGATGACCTAAACGATGAGTCGTACCGCCACATGTACAACTACCAACCGTCAGATGACCTAGTCCACCTAGGGCTCAAGAAACCCGAGACCGCATCGTCAACATCGTTGCCACCCAGGCCCCCCCTATCCCCGGCTGCCAAAGTGTCGATCTCAAACGACCCCTGTGACCCGTTGGTGCCCTGGCGGTTGGGAACTGAACAAACCCTGAGTGCCTTGGCAGTGGCGGTAGAGAGCTGCGAGTGTAGCAGTGAAGCTGAGATGAACCTTATAGAAACAACAAACCGTCTGGCCTCGCATGTGGAATACCTGAGGAAGCAGAAGGACTCGTCAAGGTGCGTGACCCTATGTATGGTGTCCTTGGTTCAGTGCCCTGCTTTATGTTGCATTCAACCTGGGGGCAAAAGGGGGTGGTGGGGGTGGAGAGCTGCAAGTGCAGCAGTGAGGCTGAGATGAATCGTATAGAAACAACAAACCGGCTTGCCTCGCACGTGAAATACCTGAGGAAGCAAAATGATTCATTAAGGTGCGATTTATGAAGGTCATCCACATCCGACACCCACCCTCCACCACCACACCACACCAGAACGATAGATATAATACCTGAGGAAGCAGAAGGATTCATCAAGGTGGGATTCATCAAGGTCATCCACACCCGACGCCCACCCTCCACCACCACACCACACCAGAATTATAGATATAATACCTGAGAAAGCTGAAGGACTCATTAAGATGAGTGATAAATCCACACCACCACACCACACCCACCACACCACACCACACCAGAACGATAGATGGAATACCTGAGGAAGCAGAAGGATTCATCAAGGTGGGATTCATCAGGGTCATCCATACCCGACACCCACCCTCCACCACCAGACCCCACCCACCCTCCACCACCACACCACCCATCCTCCACCACCACACCACCCATCCTCCACCACCACACCACCCATCCACCACCACCACACCACCCATCCACCACCACCACACCACCCATCTTCCACCACCTCACCACACCACCCATCCTCCACCACCACCACACCACACCAGAGCAATAGATAGAATACCTGAGGGAGCAGAAGGATTCATCAAGGTCATCCACACCCAACACCCATCCTCCACCACCACCACACCACACCACCCATCCTCCACCACCACACCACACCAGAACAATAGATGTAATACCTGACAGAGCACAAGGATTCATCAAGGTCATCCACACCCAACACCCATCCTCCACCACCACCACACCACATCAGAACAATATATAGAATACCTGAGGGAGAAGAAGGACTCATCAAGGTGCATGACCCTATGCATGTCTGCCTCTTGTCCTTGGTTCGTTGTCCTGCATTTACACTGTATGTATGTATACGTGTATGTATGTGTGTGTGAGGGATCAATACATACATAGTCCGCCTCGGTCCGCCTTATTACGAGGCGAGAGGTTGAGGGGGCCAGCCCGTGTGTGTGTATGCCTGTATGTGTTTATGTATGTATGTATGTATGTATGTATGTATGTATGTATGTATGTATGTATGTATGTATGTATGTATGTATGCATGTATGTATGTATGTATGTATGTATGTATGCATGTATGTATGTATGTATGTATGTATGTATGTATGTATGTATGTATTTATGTACTAGTACGGTAGCCCGTGTGGCCGGTGGCCACCCCCACCCTCCCACCCAGGTCCTGGTCTGGGTTGCAAAGCGGGTATGTATTGCCCTTGTGTTCCCCTTCCCCCCCCCTTCTCATTCACACAGTCAAGATATTTCCCCCTTCGCAACAGATAATAATGCATGCCCCCTTACCTAATCTTAATGTACCCCCCCCTCCCCCTCCAACTTCCCCCATGACCTACATGATCCCGTACATTCTCCCAAATCTTCTTGCCCCCCATCCCTATCCCCTTGACACTCACTGTCTTTCTCCCCCCCTCTCCCCCCGCGACAACCAATGCACACTTACTCCCCTTCTCCTTACCTCATACCCTTAACTTCAGAAAGAGGGGATTGGGTGAAGGCTTTAACCTGAATTGAACCTACTAAGAACTTGGGACAGCTCAGATTCTGATCCTGCTGAGAGCATCTAACTTGCGCAATTAAAAAGCTGCAAACCTGTGGCTTTTTCTTCTCACGCAGTGGCCCATTCAGCGGATACTTTTGTATGATCGGTACAACCAAATCCGAAGCGACAAATGTCACGATAGTCAATACAACTAAAAGAAATTGCATACATGGGATGAGCAGTGTAAGAGCAAGAGCTCGCAGGGGGCTTCAATGGCCATGACGATGGGAAGGAAGTCCATCAAACATCTGAAAAATTGGGCACATGGTGGTTCACTCAGTCAACTCTGGCGCACTCGCGCATTCGCAAAATGCGCAGCGACAGACTTCGGAAAAGCGACAGACTTCGGAAAATGCGCAGCGATAGACTTATTTATCGCATTGAATTTTGGGTGGGGAGTTGGGTGGGTAGTCAGCCATCAGTAAAGAAACACTATTAGTAAAGGTTCCCTAAACCCTAAACCCTTTCACGAAGCCCAGTCGTATCCGCGAGCCGCTGCCAAAAAAAGAAAGAAAGAAAAAAAAGAAAAGAAAAGAAAAAAAAATCGAGAATTTTGTGTATGTTTTACATATATATAGAGTGTTGTATGTATGTGTATTGTCGCAGGGTGGCCCAAGTAGGCTAAATGGACTTACCACCTCCACCACAACCCCACCCTACCCACCCTCGACCACCACCACGCCACCCTACCCACCCTCCACCACTCCCCCCCCACCCACCACCTACCCACCCCTCCAACCATTCCCCCCCCCCCAGCACACACACCACAACCCACAACCCCAACCCGCCACCACCTCACCCCACCCACCCTTACACTACGCACCAACCACACCACCTACACCACCTACCACAACCCTCACTCCACCACCTCACCAAACCCCACCCACCCTACCCAGCCTCCACCACCCCCACCACCTACACCACTCACCCCACCCTGCTCCACACCTCACCAACCCACCCCCTCCCAACATGTCAAAACCACCTCACCACCCCACCCCACACTACCAACCTCACCACACACTCCACTCCACCACCCACGACCCACCCAACCACACACCCTACCCACCCTTCACTACACTCACCACCCGTACCCCCCTAACACCATTCACCACCAAACCCTCAAATCCAACCACCTCACCACCCCACCCACCCTACCCACCCTCCACGAAACTCACCACCGACCCCCCCTCCACCACCTCACATCACCCCCCACCCCCCACCACTAAAACCCCCCCACCCACCCCACCAACCCCCCACCTCCACAACCTCACCCCCCCCCACCCTTCAAACCGCACCACCTCACCAACCCACCTAACTACACCACCCCCCCACCCACCCTTCACAACCTCACCACCCCACCTACCCTCTACACCTCAACCTGCACACCCTCCACCAACCTCACCCCACCCCACCCACCCTCACACCTCACCACCCCACCTAACCCTCGACCACCTCACCTTCACAACACCCGCCCACCACCTCACCCCCCCCCCTTTCACACCTCAACCACCCCCCACCTACTCTCCAACACTCACCCCCCCACCCCCCGTCACACCTCACAACCACCCCACCTACCCTCCACCACCCTCACCGTTCAAAACCCTCCACCACCTCACCACAACCCTCACTCCACCAACTCCCACCCCAACCACCCTACCACACCCTCACCAGCCTCACCACTTTCTCGACCACCCTCCACCCTGCACCACCACCCCCACCCTCACACCCCAACCCCCCTCCACCAATAACACCTCCCTGCAGATGGCTTCAAGTCCTCCATCCACACGTTCCTCGACAACGCGAGGGCAAGCCCCACTGCCGCCCCACCCCCACCCACCCACCACCCACCAACCCCACCATCCCCCAACACCTCCCCACCCCCACCACCACCACACCCCCCACCACACCCCCCTCCACCACCTCCCTCCCCACACTCAATGGCTCAGCAAAGTCTCCGATCCCACAACAGTTCCGCGACACGAGGGCAGCCACACCCCACCACCCACACCCCACAACACCCTCACCTCCCACACTCAGATGGCTCAGTCCTCGTCGACCACGTTCCTCGACAACACTAGGGCAGCCACCACCCACACCACACAAACCCTCCACCACCTCCCTCCCCACCACTCAGATGGCTCAAGTCTCCGTCGACCACGTTCCTCGACACACGAGGGCAGCCACCACCCCACCCACACCACACCCTCCACCACCTCCCTCCCCACACTCAGATGGTTCAAGTCTCCGTCGACCACGTTCCTCGACACACTAGGGCAGCCACCACCCACCACACCACACCCTCCACCACCTCCCTCCCCACACTCAGATGGCTCAAGTCTCTGTCGACCACGTTCCTCGACACACGAGGGCAGCCACCACCCCACCACACCACACCCTCCACCACCTCCCTCCCCACACTCAGATGGCTCAAGTCTCCGTCGACCACGTTCCTCGACACACGAGGGCAGCCACCACCCCACCACACCACACCCTCCACCACCTCCCTCCCCACACTCAGATGGCTCAAGTCTCCGTCGACCACGTTCCTCGACACACGAGGGCAGCCACCACCCCACCACACCACACCCTCCACCACCTCCCTCCCCACACTCAGATGGCTCAAGTCTCCGTCGACCACGTTCCTCGACACACGAGGGCAGCCGGTCTCCATGAGAGAGGCCATCTCTGAAAACGTATTTCGCTTGATGGACTACAGCTGTACAGAACTGCTGCTGAAGGTACAGTGTTACATTTGAAATGTGTGACAATGATGGACTACAGCAGTACAGAACTGCTGCTGAAGGTACAGTGTTACATTTGAAATGTGTGACAGTGATGGACTACAGCAGTACAGAACTTCTGCTGGTGGTACAGTGTTACATTTGAAATGTGTGACAGTGATGGACTACAGCAGTACAGAACTTCTGCTGGTGGTACAGTGTTACATTTGAAATGTGTGACAGTGATGGACTACAGCAGTACAGAACTTCTGCTGGTGGTACAGTGTTACATTTGAAATGTGTGACAGCGGTACAACCATGCAACGTATACATTCTTCATGTCTAGGTGAAGATTGAATACATTGCATATTTCAGAGATTTCGTTTTCAAATCTGATAGTGGTTTTAGTTTAGCTTTGTGGTTGTAGACCTCCTCCAGGGACAGCGTTTTATAGCTTCTATAGCTGTTACAGCCTTTTATAGCTTTTTAGGGCCAAGTAGGGCAAACAAAATCCGTGCCATGTTTGTATCGCTGACAATTAGAACTGGAACTCCAACTTGGTTACATAGCTCCAGCCAGGAAATTGGCTGCTCACCGTCTTCGCAGTAAAATTAGCTGCCAGGAGATCAGTCTATCAAGCGACAAGGAAAATTGGCGGCTAGTGTTGGCTTCCAGAACAACGGATGCCAAGGTAATGGAGCGGACCGAAGCAAGTACATTACGAAATAGTTGGCTGCCGTGACAGACTTCGTACCGGGTTGCGGTCGGACGGACGATGGGGTGACCCTGGGGGCTGCTGCCCCCCAGAAGGGGGGGGCTCCGCCAAAAATGACAATTGGGCAAGCCTGTACATCCTACCACCTTCCACCACCCACCCCCTCACCTAACACCACATACCACCAAGCACTGAGCAAGCTTGTCTTTCTTTTACATTTTTTTTTTTTTGAAGTCAAAACTTCACAACAGCCTGTATGCCAAGTGCCATATTGACTGACCTCCTCGTGACAGTAACAACTTGATTGATCAGTGAATCAAACTTGATTAAGGTAATGATAACGCCTGGTGGGGCGTGGTGTTAAGGGAGCCCGTCGCATGCGGGTGGGGAGCGGTCTCCTACCTCAACTGGACAAGCTACCATCGCGGTTGACGATGACCTGCAACGCCAAGAGCGACCGAAGGGGGAGTCGAACCCCCGACTCTTCTTCCTCAAGGGATCTGGTCTACCGCTAGACCATTGTATATCACTGAAAGGGGCCAGAATCAAACTTGATTAATCCAGGTTTAAATTGTTCGAGCAACGACTGGATTGATTGTCAATCAAACTTGATTGATCGGTGAATCAAAGTTGATTAATCCAGGTTTAAACTGTTCGAGCAACGACTTGATTGATTGTCAATCAAACTTGATCGATCGGTGAATCAAACTTGATCGATCCAGGTTGGGCGAGTCTAGTGGTGTGGGATATGGGTGGGTGTTTTGAGGGAGGGATGGTGTGTGTGAGTTTGTGTGTGTGTTGGTGTTTGGAGGGTGGTGTGGTGTGTGTGTGGAGGTGTGTGCGCTTGTGTGTGGCAGCCTAGCTGGGCGAGTCTGTGTAGCCTAGCTGGCCACCCCTTGACTTATTGTAGCTTCAGGAAAAGTGACATGAAAATCACAAACCTACACGCATGCATGAAATTATGATTTGGGGTGTCACCTAGACTATGCCACCGGGGATCGGCGGAACCCGGGTAGTTCAGGGTGTGGGGGGGGCCTTTCTGACTAATTTAGCCGCACCCATGCGTCGCCATGCAGCGGCAGAATGGCAACACATCCCACACAACAAAACAGTGCACATACCACCTCAGGCACATACCACCTCACACCACCTCATACCACCCCAGGCACATACCACCTCAGGCATATCTGCTTACACACACTCTAGCCTCTTCATCCATCCATCCTCATACATACCTCCTTCCACAAACATCCTCATACACACCCCCTTTTACATACATCATCATACATACATCAAAATATATCCTCAAACATACCTTCTTACACAAACAACTTCATACATACATCCTCATGCATACCTCCTTATACATACCCCCTCATACAAACATCCTCATAAATACATCCTCAAACATACCTCCTTATACAAACATCTTCATACATACATCCTCATGCATACCTCCATATACATTCCCCTTCATACAAACATCCTCATAAAAACATCCTCAAACATACCTCCTTACACAAACATCCTCAGACATCCGACATCATATATACCTCCTCACACAAACATCCTCATAAATTCACCCGCATACATCCTCAGACATACATCCTCATACGTACCTCCTCACACAAACATCCTTATAAATTCACTCGCATGCATCCTCATAAATATCATAAGTACACCCTCATACATACCTTTTCATACAAACATCCTCATATATACATCCGCATGCATGCCTTCTCATACCTGCCCCCTCATACACGCCCTGCCCTTCTAATACAACTTACTCATACCTACCTCCTTACTCATACCTATAACCTTACACACACCCTAGCCTCCTCATACATACCACCGCATGCATGCCCTGCCCTCCTATTACAACTGACTCATGCCTTACTCCTCACATTACACATACCCAGGCCTCCTCATACATACACCCTCATACATGCCTCGCCCTCCTATTACAACTTACTCATACCTACCTCCTTACACATACCCTAACCTCTTCATACACACATTCGCATTCACACCTTGCCCTCCTATTACAACTTACTCATACCTACATCGCAGGCGTGTGGTATCCTGTTGTGAGTTGTGAACTCACTACTACTACTACTACTACTACTACTACTACTACTACTACTACCACTACCACTACTACTACCACTCAATACTAGTACTCACAACTACCACTACTACTCACTACATCGCAGGCGTGTGGTATCCTGTTGCGAGTTGTGAAGAGCCGACAGCCGTTGCTGCAGACGGCAAAGATGTTGTATCGCTTGAGTAAAGACACGAGCAATGACGAATCCTTTCGCAAAGAGCGCCTGTTGGAACCCCTTTTGAGGACGGTAAGATGAACTGCTTGTATGTGTGTGTACGTATGTGTGCATTTATGTATGTGTCTGTATGTGTGTACGCATGTAAGTATGTGCATGCATGCATGTATGTATGTATGTATGTATGTACTAGTACGGTAGCCCGTGTGGCCGGTGGCCACCCCCCACCCCCACCCCTCCACCCAGGCCATGGGTCCTAGTCTGGTCTGGGTTACATAACGGGTAACGCCCTTGTATGCCCCCACTCCCTTACACACAGTCAAGAAATCAGCCATCTCAGCCCTTGCTCGACGCTCCCCTGCCTCTCCCCCCAACCCCCCCCCCCCCCCCACACACACACACACATACTTCTTCTCCCTACCTATTCCCCTTCTGCTTCAGGTGTGGCCTCCCACCCTGTCATACACACATAACATCCCCCCCTCCCCCCCATTCTGACCTCTCCCTACCCCTCACCCACCCCATCCACACGCACTCTCTTTCTCTCACCTTACCCCCCACCACCCTCCCTTCCCCCAACCACCAACACGCACACACAATCTTCTTCTCCCTACCTCGTACCCTTCACTTCACCCTGTGGGATTCAATCGTGCAGAAAGAGGGACCCGCTGTGCTTCGAACCTACCAACATTGCGAGCGCTCAGATTCCGATCGCCCCGAGAACACCGGACCGGTGCAATTGCATGGCTACAAACCTGCAGCTTCGTCTTCTCGTACAGTGCCCCAGTCGAGACTCGATCAACTCAGAACATCAAAAATCGCAGCAACGTACTTCATATTCTATACAACGAAAAGAGCTTGCAAAAATGGGATGATCGTGGCAAGCGCGAGAGTGTCCAGGTGGACGGAATGGCCATGGCGATCTGAACAAAGGTAATTAATCGCAACAGGATGCCAATCACTACGAATGTGATGCGATGGCATGGCAAAATTGCGCATGCGTGAGATGAATGGTGGCTACGCTCGCAGACGGAGAAAAAAAGCATCACGATATGAAGGTCTGGCTTGATTATGATCCTGGCATAACTCCTCAGGCTGGGCAGCATAGTCTTCGCGCCTGGATTGGTTACCAGCTTCGTGTTCCTCCTCAGGCACGGTAGCTCGTTCCTGACTCCTTGCGAGATTACCAGCATAACGTAGCTCCTCGGATCGGGCAGCGCGGGCATCACGTCGACGCTTGTTGGCTATTTCCCTGTCTTCCTTGCTCTGGCAAGCTCGCTTTGAGTGCTGGCTGGCGGTTTTGCGGGCCCTCCTGTCCATTATGACCGTTGCCATGCATCATGGTCGCATTATCCGTGAAGAACTGAAAGCTATTATTCCGAGCGCTATGCCAAGCCATATGAGGGTCCGCTGGTGACCTCCGAGGAGAGGACCTTCTGATTCTAAATGTCTTGCCGTCATAGTATCGGAGGCAGTTGTGGACATGCTATGAGCGCGCGCGCTTAGCTAAGCGAATCTGCAGTTTTGGTATTTGAAAATTCCGCTAGGCGGGGAGTTGCTAGTTGGGTGAACGAAAAGTCGGTTGCAAGTCGGTTACACTTCGCACGCCCATGGCACGTGGGCACGCGATGATGACACCACCACGACCACTGCGACCACCACGACCACGACCATGATTTCTTTATATATATAGATGTACGTATGTGTGTACGTGTGTATGCATTTATCTGTGTATGTATGTATCTGTATAGTGGTGCCCTACGTCTGCAGACAACACAACCAGGCCTCATTGATTCGAGCACATTGGGAACATACCTGCTTTGTGCATTCTGCTTGTTGCACTGCCTTATCTCGCCTGCAACTTGTAACTTACATGTGTGTATGTATGTATGTATGTATGTATGTATGTATGTATGTATGTATGGTACAGTCCAGGGTTAGGCCCAATAGGTTAAAGGGACTAGCCCAACCGTGACAGGAGGGGGTGTGGATGTATGGATGTGTGTTTGTCTGTATGGATGTAACAGTCCAGGGGTAGGCCAAATAGGTTAAAGGGACTAGCCCAACCGTGGCAGGAGGGGGGGTGTATGTATGGATGTGTGTATGTATGTATGTTACAGTCCAGGAGTAGGCCTAATAGGCTGAAGGGACTTGCCCAACCAAGATAGGAAGGGCTACAAAGAAAAGGCATTGATGAACTGAACCCCAAACAATTGTTTCAATAAGATGAACTACCTGTTTTAGTTGGTTTCGGTAAGACAAAATGCCTTTTGGGGTTGGTTTGGATAAGATGAACTACCTGTTTTTTGTTAGTTTTAGTAAGATGAACTTCCTGTTTTTTGTTGGTTTTAGTAAGATGAACTACCTGTTTTTTGTTGGTTTTAGTAAGATGAACTACCTGTTTTTTGTTGGTTTTGGTAAGATGAACTACCTGTTTTTTGTTGGTTTTAGTAAGATGAGCTACCTATTTTGGTTCTTGGCTGCTATGGAGATGCAGTAGTTGAACTTGAAATCGGTCACCCCACCCCACCCCCACCCACCCACCCACCCCACCCAGATCCACGTCATGGTGGTCTCCACCATCAACAGTAGCAGCGGCCACAGCTCATCCTCCATGCAAGCACCCAACACAACACAACACACCCCCCCCCCCCCCCCCCCCCACACACACACCTCCCCACCCAGATCCACGTCATGGTAGTCTCCACCATCAACAGTAGCAGCGGCCACAGCTCCTCCTCGATGCATGAGCCCCTTGTCTTCCTCAACGGCTGCCTCAAAAACATATCCAACGACTCAGTCAACCAGAAAGCCTTGGTCAAGGCGGGGGCCATGGGTGTGCTGGCTAACCTCTTGAGCCAGATGTGTGGACCCTTTGCTTCAAATCCCATGTGTGTGCTTCCTTCCTCCTCCTCCTCCCCTTTCGCCTCCTCCCTACCCACCACACCTACCTCTGGAAGCGCCGAGGCATCCAAAGGCGGCTTGGACAGGGCCGGGGGCTTCTCCCCAGATACAGCAGGGCAAGTGGCGGTGCAGGTGACAGGTGTGATGCGCAACTTTGCCGTCAGTCCGAACCACACGCCGTTCTTCATATCATCGGGTGCGATGACGGCGCTGAGACTGACGGCTGAGGCGCTGCCCAACAATGCTGAGGTCATCCTTAACATCGGACGCATCCTGTCGAAGCTGTCCTTGCATGAGGAATGCCAGGTGTGTGTGTGTGTGTGGGGGGGGGGGGGGGGGGGGGGGGGGGGGGGGTCTCGTGGATGGGTAGGGGGGGGGGGGGTGTTGTTAGGGGGGGGGGGGGGGGGGGGTAGGCGAAAGGGACTTGCCCAACCGGAAGGGCTTAAAAAGGAAAGAGACTGCCAGCTGAGGTGCTGCCCAACAATGCGGAGGTCATCCTTAACATCGGACGCATCCTGTCGAAGCTGTCGTTCCATGAGGAATGCCAGTTGTGTGTGTGTGTGTGGTGGTGGGGGGGGGGGGGGGGGGGGGGTCGCGTGGATGGGACAAATCTATGCAAGCACCAAACAACCAACTCCAAACCCCCAACTCCAAACCACCGCCTCACACCTCGACCCCACCAACTTCCACCACCTCCCACACACCCACATACCCACCTCCCCACCTCCCCCCCGCTAACTTTCACTCCCCCCCCCTCCCCTCCCTCCCCCCCACCCCCCACCCACCCACCCACTTCCACCTCCCACTACCCCCCCCCCCCAAAACCCTTCCAACTCCCATCTACCACTCCCCCCCCCCCCCCCCCCCCCCCCCCAAAACCACCTCCCACTCCCACACACCACCTACCACTACCATCCCACCCCCCTCCAACTCCCACCTGCCACTGCCCTATCCCCCCCCCCCCACACACACACACACACCTACCACTCCACTCCTCACCCCAACCCATCTCCCACTCCTCACCTCCCTCCCCACCACCACCCCCCTCCACCCCACCGCCTCCCACCTCATGACAGGCTGCAATGGAGTCAGACCCTGCTTTCGCTCCACCACTACTCATGTTAATGGAGCGATATCAAGACAACCTTGCCATCTTGCTTTCACCCCCCCCACCTCCCACTCCCCACCTACCACCTCTCACCTACCACTCCCCACCTCATAGCAGGCTGCAATGGAGCCAATGGACCCTGCCTTCCCTCCCCTGCTGCTCATGCTGACAAAGCGATACCAAGACAACCTCGCCATCTTGCTTTCACCCCCCCACCTCCCACCCCCCACCTGATACTCCATACCTCCCACATCCCTCCCCCCGCACCTCCCAATCCCCACCTCCCACCTCCCACCTAACAACTCCCACACACCACCTCCCACCTCCCCATCCCCTTCCGCTGCTGGTCATGTTAACAGATCAATACCAAGATAACTGTGCCATCTAGCTTTCACCCTCCACCTCCCAATCCCCACCTCCCACCTCCCACCCACCAACTCCCACCTACCACCTACCACCTACCACCTCCCCATCCCCTTCCGCTGCTGGTCATGTTAACAGATCAATACCAAGATAACTGTGCCATCTAGCTTTCACCCTCCACCTCTCATCTCCTACCTCCCACCTCCCACCTACCAACTCCCACACACCAACTCCCACCTCCCCATCCCCTTCCGCCGCTGGTCATGTTAACAGATCAATACCAAGATAACTGTGCCATCTAGCTCTCACCCTCCACCTCCCATCTCCTACCTCCCACCTACCAACTCCCACCTACCAACTCCAACACACCAACTCCCACCTCCCCATCCCCTTCCGCTGCTGGTCATGTTGACAGATCGATACCAAGATAACTGTGCCATCTAGCTTTCACCCTCCACCTCCCATCTCCTACCTCCCACCCACCACCTCCCATCTCCCACTCCCCACCCCCTTCCGCTGCTGCTTGTGTTAATAGAGCGATACCGCAACAACTGTGCCATCTTGCTTTCACCCCCCACCTCCCACCCACCAACCACCACCTCCCACCTCCTACTCCCACCCACCACCTCCCACCTCGTGGCAGGCTGCTATGGAGTTAGACCCTGCTTTCGATCCTCTGCTACTCACGCTAATGGAGCGGTACCAAATCAACCGTGCCATCTTGCTTTCACCCCCCACCTCCCACTCCCGACCTCCCACCCCCCACCCCCCTCCTAACACTCCCCACCTACCAACTCCCTCCCACCACCTCCCACCTCATGACAGGCTGCAATAGAGTCAGACCCGGCCTTCGCTCCACTACTACTCATGCTAAGCGAGCAAAACCAAGACAACCGTGCCATCTTGCTTTCATCCCCCCACCTCCCACCCCCACCAACCACCCCCCACCTACCAACTCCCACCCACTACCTCCCACCTCATGACAGGCTGCTATGGAGTCAGATCCTGCTTTCGCTCCTCTACTACTCATGCTAATGGAGCGATACCAAGACAACCGTGCCATCTTGCTGCGTGTCACCTTTGTCCTGGGTAACCTGACAGGAGGGAGTAACCAGTACCGGCTGCAGGTACGGGCAGTACATGTTGGGTAACCTGACAGGAGGGAGTAACCAGTACCGGCTGCAGGTACGGGCAGTACATGTTGGGTAACCTGACAGGAGGGAGTAACCAGTACCGGCTGCAGGTACGGGCAGTACATGTTGGGTAACCTGACAGGAGGGAGTAACCAGTACCGGCTGCAGGTACGGGCAGTACATGTTGGGTAACCTGACAGGAGGGAGTAACCAGTACCGGCTGCAGGTACGGGCAGAACATGTTGGGTAACCTGACAGGAGGGAGTAACCAGTACTGGCTGCAGGTACGGGCAGAACATGTTGGGTAGCATGTCGAGAGGTAGTTGGTAATACTGTCTTGAGGTACACAGGCAGTACACATGTTTGCTGGTGGAAGTTTGTTGCTCATTCAGGCTGCAGGCATTATCTACCAAGCCAAGTAGCAAACACAGAAATCAACAAACATGCAAACATGCAAACAAGAAAATCAACAAACATGCAAACAAACACGCGAACTAAAAACCCAAGTAACAAACAAGCGAACAAAGAAATGAGGAAACATACAAACAAGCAAAGAAATGAACAAACAGACAAACAGACAAACAGACAAAGACATAATCAAATATACAAACATATGAACAAACATGGAAAAAACAATGACCAAGCACACAAACAAACACAAACAAACAAACACGCGCACATACAAACACACTGACACACAAGTAAACAAACAAGCACGCCAACTTAACTTTCCCCTCCAGATATCAGCAGTACCAGGTGCCAACCCAACCCAACCCAACCCAACCCAACCCAACCCAACCCAACCCAATCCAGATATCATCAATGCCCGGTGCCTTGGCTGCAATCATCACCATCATGCACCGCTATGCCTTGGGCACGGACGCACAACCAGATACTGCGATGCATACAACCCAATTCAACTCAACCCAACCCAACCCAACCCAACCCAGCCCAGCCCAGCCCAACCCAACCCAACCCAACCCGATTCAACCCAACCCAAGCCAACCCAACCCAATCCAATCCAGATATCATCAGTGCCCGGTGCCTTGGCTTCGATTATCACCATCATGCACCGGTATGCCTTGGGCACAGACGCACGACCGGATACTGCGATGCATACTAGCTCCACCAGCAGAGTGGATCGACTGGCTAGAGCTGCCACGCGCCAGGATTGCCTAATTAAGATCTTGCGCCTGACTGCCAACCTGGCCATCAGCCCGCAGGTAGGTGGCTGGAGGGGAGGGAAGGAGAGGAAAGGGGTGTGTGGGGGGGAGAGGAAGGGGGGGGAGGGGGGGGGGGGGGGGGGGGGGAGGAAAAAGGGGGGGGGGGAGGGGAGGGGGGGGGATTAGATGGGATGGAAGGGAAGGAATGGGAAGAAGATTAGATAGAAGGGAAGGGATAATATGGGAGGGAAGGGGAAGAGGGGAGAGGAGCCAGTCCTCCAATGAACACCACGCTTTCTGTTCTACTCATTACGTTTTCACCAGAAATATGCTTATCTTCTATATTAAACCTTTTCTAGTAGTTTATGATTGCTCATTTAATATTGAACATTGTAAACAAAACAAAATGCATATGATACCATTAATGCGTCTTGGATGGATGGATGGATGGATGGATGTTACAGGTCATTCCAGGGATGCGTGGGGCATTATCTTTGAGACCGTTGTCTGTTGGTGAACAGGTACCGTACGTCTGCAGAAAACACAACCAGGCCTCATTGATACGAGCTCCTTGGGCGCATACCTGCTTTGTGCATTCTGTTGCACTGCCTGATCTTGTTTGCAACTTAAACGTATGTTACGCGTCGTATTTATTTTTTTACACGCCTTGTATAAACATTTGATATTCAACCAGAAACATGGCTGATCTACCCCCTGTCGCAATTCAAGAAAAGGAGCTAAGCTTTTTGTTTTTTGCCAGTACCCATCATCAACAGGTAGCATTTGTCTACATTTCAACATTGTCTTATCTTCCCCCCCTGCCTTATTTACTATGTCTATGTACATGGCTGATCTGCCCCCTGTCTTATCTTCTATGTCTATGTACATGGCTGATCTGCCCCCTGTCTTATCTTCTATGTCTATGTACATGGCTGATCTGCCCCCTGTCTTATCTTCTATGTCTATGTACATGGCTGATCTGCCCCCTGTCTTATCTTCTATGTCTATGTACATGGCTGATCTGCCCCCTGCCTTATTTACTATGTCTATGTACATGGCTGATCTGCCCCCTGTCTTATCTTCTATGTCTATGTACATGGCTGATCTGCCCCCTGTCTTATCTTCTATGTCTATGTACATGGCTGATCTGCCCCCTGTCTTATCTTCTATGTCTATGTACATGGCTGATCTGCCCCCTGTCTTATCTTATATGTCTATGTACATGGCTGATCAGCCCCCTGTCTTATCTTATATGTCTATGTACATGGCTGATCTGCCCCCTGTCTTATCTTCTATGTCTATGTACATGGCTGATCTGCCCCCTGTCTTATCTTCTATTTCTATGTACATGGCTGATCTGCCCCCAGTCCAATCTTCCTCCCCTGCCTTATCTTCTATGTCTATGTACATGGCTGATCTGCCCCATGTCTTCACTTCCTCCCCTGCCTTATCTTCTATGTCTATGTACATGGCTGATCTGCCGCCTGTCTTAACTTCCTCCCCTGCCTTATCTTCTATGTCTATGTACATGGCTGATCCGCCCCCTGCCTTATCTTCCTCCCCTGCCTTATCTTCTATGTCTATGTACATGGCTGATCTGCCCCCTGTCTTATCTTCCTCCCCTGCCTTATCTTCTATGTCTATGTACATGGCTGATCTGCCCCCTGCCTTATCTTCCTCCCCTGCCTTATCTTCTATGTCTATGTACATGGCTGATCTGCCCCCTGTCTTATCTTCCTCCCCTGCCTTATCTTCTATGTCTATGTACATGGCTGATCTACCCCATGTCTTCACTTCCTCCCCTGCCTTATCTTCTATGTCTATGTACATGGCTGATCTGCCCCATGTCTTCACTTCCTCCCCTGCCTTATCATCTATGTCTATGTACATGGCTGATCTGCCCCCTGTCTTATCTTCCTCCCCTGCCTTATCTTCTATGTCTATACACTGGCTGATCTGCCCCCCTGTCTTATCTTCCTCCCCTGCCTTATCTTCTATGTCTAGTACAATGGCTGATCTGCCCCCTGTCTTATCTTCCTCCCCTGCCTTATCTTCTATGTCTATGTACATGGCTGATTCTGCCCCCTGTCTTATCTTCCTCCCCTGCCTTATCTTCTATGTCTATGTACATGGCTGATCTGCCCCCTGTCTTATCTTCCTCCCCTGCCTTATCTTCTATGTCTATGTACATGGCTGATCTGCCCCCTGTCTTATCTTCCTCCCCTGCCTTATCTTCTATGTCTATGTACATAGCTGATCTGCCCCCTGTCTTATCTTCCTCCCCTGCCTTATCTTCTATGTCTATGTACATGGCTGATCTGCCCCATGTCTTCACTTCCTCCCCTGCCTTATCTTCTATGTCTATGTACATGGCTGATCTGCCCCCTGTCTTATCTTCCTCCCCTGCCTTATCTTCTATCTCTATGTACATGGCTGATCTGCCCCCTGTCTTATCTTCCTCCCCTGCCTTATCTTCTATGTCTATGTACATAGCTGATCTGCCCCCTGTCTTATCGTCCTCCCCTGCTTTATCTTCTATGTCTATGTACATGGCTGATTTGCCCCCTGTCTTATCTTCCTCCCCTGCCTTATCTTCTATGTCTATGTACATAGCTGATCTGCCCCCTGTCTTATCTTCCTCCCCTGCCTTATCTTCTATGTCTATGTACATGGCTGATCTGCCCCCTATCTTATCTTCCTTCCCTGCCTTATCTTCTATGTCTATGTACATGGCTGATCTGCCCCATGTCTTCACTTCCTCCCCTGCCTTATCTTCTATGTCTACGTACTGGCTGATCTGCCCCATGTCTTAACTTTCTCCCCTGCCTTATCTTCTATGTTTATGTAATGGCTGATCTGCCCCCTGTCTTATCTTCCTCCCCTGCCTTATCTTCTATGTCTACGTAATGGCTGATCTGCCCCATGTCTTAACTTCCTCCCCTGCCTTATCTTCTATGTCTATGTACATGGCTGATCTGCCCCCTGTCTTATCTTCCTCCTGTCGCTAGGCTGGTCCCCTCCTTGCCGAGAATGACGTAATCACTGATTCGCTTGTCAAGTTGTTGAGTTCGTACACCTACTCAGATGCTGAGGAGCTTGTCCTCAACTGTGTGTGCGCTCTGACCAACTTGTCCTTCTACAACAGCCACACCAATAAGGTAGGAGAACGCACACACTGCATGTTTGGTGGTGGTGATGTGGGTGGTGGTGGTGGTGAGAGATAGGTTAGTTGTGATGGGCGCAGTGGTGGTGGTATTGATGAGGGTGGTGTGATTCTGAGTGGCTTGCCCTTCTACGACATCCACACCAACAAGGTAGGAGTACGCACACACTGCATGTTTGGTGGTGGTGGTGATGTGGGTGGTGGTGGTGGTGAGAGATAGGTTGGTGGTGATGGGCGTAGTGGTGATGGTAATGGGGGTGGTGTGATTCTGAGGAGCTTGTCCTTCTACAACAGCCACACCAACAAGGTAGGAGTAAGCACACACTGCATGTTTGGTGGTGCTGATATGGGTGATGGTGGTGAGAGATAATTTGGTGGTGGTGGTGATGTGGGTGGTGTTATTCTGTCCAATTGTTCCTTCTACAATAGTCACACCAACAAGGTAGGAGTACGCCCACACTGCATGTTTGCAATCACCAACCACTCTCCAAGTCTGTATTTTGCAATCACCAACCACTCTCCAACACTGCGTCTCTGCATTCATCAAGTGCAACACCAACAAGGTAGGAGTGCGCTCACACTGCATGTTTGCCATCTCCAAGCACTCTCCAACACGGCGTCTCTGCATTCATCAAGTGTAACACCAACAAGGTAGGAGTATGCTCACACTGCATGTTTGCAATATCCAACCACTCTCCAACCTCTCTCCAACACGGCGTCTCTGCATTCATCAAGTGCAACACCAACAAGGTAGGAGTACGCTCACACTGCATGTTTGCAATCTCCAACCACTCTCCAAGCACTCTCCAACACGGCGTCTCTGCATTCATCAAGTGCAACACCAACAAGGTAGGAGTACGCTCACACTGCATGTTCGTACTCTCCAACCACTCCCCAAGTCTTTATTTCTGCAAGATCCATCCACTTTCCAAGTCTGTATGTTTGCAATATCCAACCTCTCTCCAACCACTTTTCAACCACTCCAATCACTCCCCCTCCAACCACTCTCCAACCACTTTTCAACCACTCTCCAATCACTCCCCTCCCCCAACCACTCTCCAACCACTTTTCAACCACTCTCCAATCACTCCGCCCCCAACCACTCTCAAACTACTTTTAACCACTCTCCATTCACTTCCCCCCCAACCACTCTCCAACCACTTTTTAACCACTCTCCAACCACTTTTCATCCACTCTCCAATCACTCCGCCCCCAACCACTCTCCAACCACTTTTCAACCACTCTCCAATCACTCCGCCCCCAACCACTCTCCAACCACTTTTCAACCACTCTCCAATCACTCCGCTCCCAACCACTCTCCAACCACTTTTCAACCACTCCCCAATCACTCCGCTCTTAACCACTCTCCAACCACTTTTCGACCACTCTCCAATCACTCCCCCCCCAACCACTCTCCAACCACTTTTCAACCACTCTCCAATCACTCCCCCCCCCAACCACGCTCCAACCACTTTTCAAACCACCTCTCCAATCAGCCCCCCCAACCACTCTCCAACCACTTTTCAACCACTCTCCAATCCTCCCCCCCCCCAACCACTCTCCACCACTTTTTCAACCACTCTCCAATCACTCCCGCTCTCCTCGCCGCTCCCCGACCACTCCCAACCACTTTTCAACCACTCCAATCATCTCCCCCCCCCTCAACCACTCTCCAACCAACTTTCAACCACTTCTCCATCACTTCCTCCCCCCCCAACCCTCTCCACCACTTTTTTCAACCAATCTCCAACACTCCCTCCCCCCCCCCAAACCACTTCTCCAAACCACTTTTCAACCCACTTCTCCCAATCACTTCCCCCCCCAACCCCTCTCCAACCACCTTCCACCCACGCTCCAATCACTCCCCCCCCCAAACCACTCTCTCACCAATTTTCAAAACCACTCTCCAATCACTCCCCCCCCAACCACTCTCCAACCACTTTTCAACCACTCTCCAATCACTCCCCCCCCCCAACCACTCTCCAACCACTTTTCAACCACTCTCCAATCACTCCCCCCCCCCAAACCCACTCTCCAACCACTTTTCAAACCACTCTCCAATCTACATCCCCCCCCAACCACTCTCCAACCACTTTTCAACCACTCTCCAATCACTCCCCCCCAACCACTCTCCACCACTTTTCAACCACTCTCCAATCACTTCCCCCCCAAACCACTCTCCAACCACTTTTCAACCACTCTCCAATCACTCCCCCCACCCACCTCTCCAACCACTTTTCAACCACTCTCCAATCACTCCGCCCCCCAACCACTATCCAACCACTTTCATCAACCACTCTCCAATCACTCCGCTCCAACCACTCTCCAACCACTTTTCAACCACCCTCCAATCACTCCGCTCCCAACCACTCTCCAACCACTTTTCAACCACTCTCCATCACTCTCCCCCCAACCCTCTCAACCACTTTTTCAACCACTCCTCCAATCACTCCCCCCCCCCAATCACTCTCCAACCACTTTCAACCACTCTCAATCACTCCCCCCCAACCACTCTCCAACCACTTTTCAACCACTCTCCAATCACTCCCCCCCCAACCACTCTCCAACCACTTTTCAACCACTCTCCAATCACTCCCCCCCCAACCACTCTCCAACCACTTTTCAACCACTCTCCAATCACTCCCCCCCTCAACCACTCTCCAACATAGCATCTCAACAAGTGCCAAGCACTGTCACCATTCATTCTTTCTGAGTTCTTGGCCCGTGTGAACATTTGTGAGCACTTTCTGTGGGTGTGAGTGTGGGTATGACTGCGATGTGGGTGTGGATGTGATAAATAAATAAATAGTATGTCTTAATACGAGACGTGACGGGGGGCAGCCCGTTTGCTTGCAATGGGGCCAATAACTAACACAGGTGCAATCCCTTCTGATACCTTTTGATCCTGTTGAGAGCAATGCACCGCCTCCCTTCACCATTTTATCCCGTCTGATCCCTTTTTTATCCCATTTGGCTCACGTTGAAAGAAATGCAACCCTCCCTTCACCTTTTGGCTCCATTTGATCCCTTTTTGCTCCTGTTGATCCTTTTTGCTCCTGTTGATCCTTTTTGGCTCCTGTTGATCCTTTTTGCTCCTGTTGATCCTTTTTGGCTCATGTTGAGAACAATGCAACACCTCCCTTCACTATTTGACCCCTTATGACCCCTTCTGATCTCCTTTTGACCTGTTTTGACCCTTTTAGATCCTTTTTGGCTCATGTACAGAACAATGCAACACCTCCCTTCACCTTTTGACCCCTTCTGATCCTTATGGCCCATTTTTATCCCTTTTGACCAGTTCTCATCCTTCTTGGCTCCTCTTGAGAACAATCTCCCTTCGCCATTTGAACCCTTTTGAACCCGTTTGGTCCCTTCCGCCCCCTTTTGAACCCTTTTGACCCCTTTTGATCCCTTCTGACCCCTTTTGATCCCTCTTGATCCTTATTGGCTCCGATGCAATGCCTCCCTTCACCTTTTGACCCCATGCCTCCAGATATTGTCAGTGGAGCCTGAGAAGCTGCTTCAACACGTCACCCCTCTACTTATGTGTGAGAATGAGGAGGCGATGGTGGAGGCAGCGCGCACATATGGCAACTTTAGCAGGGTGGCACGAGCAAGGGAATACATGGAAAAGGTGAGAGGGGGTGGGGCTAGTGAACTTGCAATGTATAGCAACTTTAGCAGGGTGGCACAGGCTAGGGAGTACATGGAAAAGGTGAGAGGGGGGGGGGGGGGGGGGGGCTGGTAAACTTGCACATATGGCAACTTTAGCAGGGTGGCACGAGCAAGGGAGTGCATGGAAAAGGTTAGAGAGCGGTGTGTGGGGGGGCAGTGAGGAGTGTGGGTGGGTGAGGGTGAGGGTGGTGGTGGGGGGGGGGGGGGGTCTGATGAACTCGCAACATATGGCAAATTTAGCAGGGTGGCACGTGCTAGGGTGTACATGGAAAAGGGGAGAGGGGAGAAGGGTGGGGAAGGAGAAAGAGAAAGAGAGAGAGAGAGAGAGAGAGAGAGAGAGTGAGAGAGAGAGAGAGAGACTGAGAGAGAGAGAGAGGGATTCCAAAATAAATGCATGCCACCTCGCGGGGTTTAGGGAGGGGTAGGGTGGGGGTCCTGTACGTTAGTCTAGTCCCCCTTAACCTCGTACTCGGGTTGACACCTTGTTTAGTAGCCAACAGCTGTTCAGCAACTCTTATCTATATAGCCTTTATTTCAATGTCACGCACCTTGTACACCTATTTCTGTTTAAGTATTTTCCTTTCGAGTCCTTCTACAGCGGTCGCCTAGAACCCTTGGATGGTTCTGTTTGCATTTGCTCGTGCATTGGCATTTGCATGGTGCCTCGGCATCAACCCAAGGACGGGTAGGGCATTATCTTTGAGGCCGTTGTCTGTTGGTGAACCAGTACCTTGCGCCTGCAGACAACACAACCAGGCCTCATTGATACGAGCACCTTGGGCGCATACCTGCTTTGTGAATTCTGCTTGTTGCGCTGCCTGATCTCGCCTGCAACTTGTCACTTGAACTTATGTTACATCACAGGGGTGGGCCGAATAGGGCTAACAAGTAAAAGCATTGATGAACTGAACCCCAAACAATCGTTTTACCGTCGTGGGCCCTGAGTTCATGCTTCAGTGATAACTTATTATACAATATTCCAAGGCATCCCCACCAAATACCAAGGCATCCATACAATATCCCAAGGCATCCCCACAGATTTCCAAGGCATCCACACAATATCCCAAGGCATCCACACAGAAGTCCAAGGCATCCCCACAATATCCCAAGGCATCCCCACAGAAGTCCAAGGCATCCCCACAATATCCCAAGGCATCACCACAGATTTCCAAGGCATCCCCACAATATCCCAAGGAATCCCCACAATATCCCAAAGCATCCCCACAATATCCCAAGGCATCCCAACAGATTTCCAAGGCATCCCCACAGAATTCCAAGGCAAACCCACAGATTTCCAAGGCATCCCCACCAAATTCCAAGGCATCCCCACAATATCCCAAGGCATCCCCACCAACTTCCAAGGCATCCCCACCGAATACCAAGGCTTCCCCACAGAATTCCAAGGCATCCCCACCGAATTCCAAGGCATCCCCACAATATCCCAAGGCATCCCCACCGAATTCCAAGGCATCCCCACAATATCCCAAGGCATCCCCACAGAATTCCAAGGCATCCCCACAATATCCCAAGGCATCCCCACAGAATTCCAAGGCATCCCCACAATATCCCAAGGCATCCCCACAGAATTCCAAGGCATCCCCACAATATCCCAAGGCATCCCCACAGAATTCCAAGGCATACCCATAGAACATGAACACACCAGGGCTTTTTATTACCGCTGTATATAGCGATCGCTAGTTTTGACCCCGTTTTGGCGGAATTAGCGCTGTACAAATGTGGATTTTTTTATTTATTTTGCCCTAACATGCTATAAAAGGCTATAAAAGGTATAAAAAGCTATAAAAGGCACTAAAGCGCTGTCCCTGGAGGAGGCCAAACCCCATAAAGCTAGAAAAAACCCACAGTCAGATTTGAAAACAAAAGCCCTGGAACACACGTGCTACAGCGAGGCGTGTGAGGCGTGTTGCAGTGTTTTGAGTGTCCTGAGTGTTCTGAGTGTTGCAGTGTTTTTGAGTGTTCGTTCTACAGCGATGCTAACTCTGTGTTTGCTAACTCCGTGCTTGTGTGCAGGCTCGTGTCCTTGAGGCGCTCATCCTACTGTTGGACCATAGCAGTAGTGAGCTCCTGTACTCGGTGAGTCTGCTTGTCTTTATTTCTGAAGGAGGTGACAGGGCTCGGGGGAGAAGAGGGACAAGTGTGTGTAAGGGAGTGAGGGGGGGGGGGGGGGGGGGGGGGGGGGAGTGAGAGGCATAGAGTTGGGTGGAAGGGATTGGTGGGGGGAGGAGGGACAGGGACGGGAGGTCATGGCCTGTGAGTCATAGCCTGTGTTTATTTTCGAATCTCTTCGGGTGCGCTTTAGTGTTGCGGTCGCTGTCAACCGCCATGGTAGCTTTGTCCAGGTACAGGAGCAGCTCGTTCCCTATCGCCCTAAGGCGAGGCTCTCTTAGTACCACGCCCTACCAGGCGTTATCATTACTTTAGCTCGTGTTGTTGCTAGGGAAGGAGGAGAGGTGTGTGTGAGGGGGGGAAGTGGGGAGGACGGGAGAGAGGGATAGAGTTGGGTGGGAGGGATTGGGGGAAGGGGGCAGGAGGGGGAATGGGGAGGATGGGATGGGGGGTGGAAGGGTGGATTGGGGTGGTAAGGATGGGATAGGGGGGGAAAGGGTGGAGGGGGGTGGGGGGTAAGGATGGATACGGGGGAAAGGGTGGAGGGGAGTAAGGATGGGATAGGGTGGAGGGGAGTGGTAAGGATGGGACAGGGGGGGGGAGGGAGGGGGGGGGGGGGGGGGGGGGGGGGTGATAATGATGGGAAGGGTGGAGGGGGGTGGTAAGGATGGGAAAGGCAGAGGGGGGGGGGGGGGGGGGGGGTGGGGGTAAGGATGGGATGGGGTGGAGGGGGGCGGGGTAAGGATGGGAGAAGATGAGGGGGGGGGGGGGGGGGGATATGTTAGCTTGATATGAGTGGCTCGTAATGATGATGTTTCACTCACACGGCACACAAATGGTATGCAGGTCTGTGGGACCCTCATCAACTTCACTGCGGACGCGGCGAGGAAGGGAGCTCTTGTTGGTTTGGGATGTGTGAAAAGACTGATGGAGGTGATGGACCAAGTGGCCACCAGTTCCGAATTCACGTTTATGGAGGTGAGACTTGCTGTACTTTTTGGCGGAGCCCCCCCTTCTGGGGGGGGGGGAGCCCCCAGGGTCACAGCGTTGTCTGTTTTTCCGTTTGACCACATGAAGCCAACTGCCTCACCTAACCGTAACGTAAAGCCTGGCTTCAGTCCGCTGCACTCGATTCCATTGCCACCTGTCGCTCCGATAGCCAACACTCTCTGCAATTTCCCGTGTTGCTTGCGACGCGCTTAGGTCTTGTTTATCTGACTTTCCTGTTTTTGAGGTTGGGCAAGTCCCTTTAGCCTATTGGGGGGAAACAAAAGTGGGGATTTGGGGGGCAAGTGTCGTGGATGGGGGTGAGATCTTCTAAGGTGAATAGTTTGGTCTAAATATCGTGTAGGCTTAGAAATAAGTGTTGTGACAGTCAAGATACAGGGACAACTGTGTATCCATATATGGGGACAGATGTGTACCCGTCACACTGGAAACACTTCCAGCTGATGATATCATTGTCGCCGTCGTCTTCACCACATTATCATTATCATCCTTAGCACCACCACCACCATCATCATTACAATCATCACCATCAGCAGCTGCCGCAGCAGCAAGAGCAGCAGCATCGTCATCAACATCATCACCACCACCACCATCATGATCACAATCATCACCATCAGCAGCAGCACCATCAGCAGCAGCAGCGTCCTCATCACCACCACCACCATCATCATCCTAACAACAATAACAACATCCCCCATGTGTAGGGAACGGCAACATGATATCATGTCATCATATGATGCCATAGTATGATGCCGGCTGTCTGTTTAGGTTAAAGGTTATATACAGTATCATATGATACATTTTGTATGATATCATATGAGATCATACTCGCATTTGGTTAACATCCTATGATATGCCGTTCCCTACCCATGTGCCTTTTCATCACCTGCAGCAGCAGCAGCACTACCATCCGTATCCTCATCGTCATCATCACCACCACCACCATCATCACCAGCAGCAGCACCACCACCACCACCACCACCACCACCATCATCACCATCCTCACAATACTAACCCTCTCCCTTGCCCATTCCCAACCACTATCCTCACAATACTAACCCTCCCCCTTGCACATTCTCAGGTTGGCATCATCTCGGTTGCGCTGAAGGCATTGTTCAACATATGCGCCGATGACGGTCCCGCAAGCACCGAGAATGCTGATGTACCCTCCGTGTCCAAGGATGAGGCCTCCGCCTTGCTGGACTGCCTGCTGCGTGTGCGAGGGGCTGCGCCTGCCATGGTGAAGTCGTGCGCTGAGGGCGCTGAGATTGTCGCCTTATGTGAACGGCTAGAAGTGCAGTTGAAACGCATCGGGTAGACGTGCAAATAGTGATAAAGCCTGGTGGGGCGTGGTATTAAGGGAGCCCCGTCTTACGACGGTATATAACGGGCTGCTACTTTACCTGGACAATACTACCATGGCGGTTGACTGCGATTGCGAAAACTAAAGCGCACCCGTAGGGATTGGAATCCTGCACCTTCTTGTTTCAACGAGCTCTACCATTGAGCCACTCGTCGAAACAGGATGGTAAATGTGCAAAGATATATGTGTATAACAAGACCTAGGCGCATCGCAAGGGACGCGGAAAATTGGCGGGGAGTGTTGGCTATTGGAGTAACAAGTGGCAACAGAGTTGAGTGCAGCGGACCGAAGCCAGGGTTTACGAGAGAGTTAGGGCCAGGGTTACTTGTTTCTCGTTTCTTGTGGTCAAATGGACAACGCAATGACCCTGGGGGCTCCCGCCCCCCAGAAGGGGAGGCTCCGCCCAAAATTGTTACGCCTTGCCACAGGGCGTGAGATTGAAGGAACCTTTCCGTTTGCTTGCACTGGGGAAGGATATATACTGTGGGTTTTGCTTTCACATACCCTTACTACGTCTGAGCTCGGACTACCGAGCGACAGCACAAGAAATGTGTGCCAAAGTTGAGTGCAAAGATATGCGTACCAAAGTCGACTATGTGCTGTTGTCCGCATGCTACAGTCCAGGGGGTAGCCAATAAGGCTAAGGGGACTTGCCTGACCTCAAATAATCAAGACTATCCATTGGGGCTACTAACACACACTATAAAATATTTTTTTGAGATTAACTATATTTAATAGTAAATCAATCTCTAAACAAGTAGGCTCCGTAGAGACTCAAGTAAGCTTTTCAGCCCAATCACATAAACTGACCATAACGAGGTAAAGGACCACGCGTTCAAACACCTGCCCCCAACAAATTGTAATTTGGGGACCTGAGGTACAACGGGGGACCTGAGATGAAGTACTGCATATAAGGATTGGATTGGATTGTTACATGGTTTTTCAGCCAACTTTGTGCTGCTCACAGCCTTACCATGCCAAGTCCCCCCGTGCGATACCCACGGAAATAGCAGGGTGCCCGGGGCCCCCTAATGGTCGGCCCTGGTTCGTGCATGGTGAAACTTCAGGGGTACTAGCATGTGATAGGCGAGACCAAGACCGATATCAGGTGACAGGTGCGGGTTGTGGCCGATATCAGGTGACAAGTGCATATCAGGGTACATGACGCGCGCTATTGCGCTCTAGCGCGCAAGGTTTTGGAGCCTGACTGCGCTATTGACGCAATTTAAACCCCTCTGGGTGCAGTGTGCATAGATTTTCGTTTTCAGTTAAGTCAAAAGCGCAACCCAAAAGGAGGCAGTTGCGTGCAAAGCGAAACCCAAAATGACAAAATGTAGTACCCTGGTGCATATGCAATATGCAGGGTACTACATTTTGTCAAATTGGTCAGCGCTTTAAGTGCACAAACGCCAAATTGGTCAGCGGTTTGTAGTGCTAAAAGCGCAAAAAAAGCGCGCTGCGCCCACAGGGAGTTGAAAAACTGCGCGAAACGTGTAGTGGGGCTCAAAAAGCGTGCGCAAAATCGCGCTGAACGAAGCTTTTTAGTACCCTGGCGATATGCAGTCGATATCAGAAAGGTGCATATGCAAGTCCTGCTCGCTGTGCATACTTGTTTTTCAAAATCGCAGTTTGGTTTCAAATAGTGCATCAGAACTGCAGTTCACAACTGGAGAGACCTATTTGTTCCAAAGTGGGTGTACTTCATCGAAAGAATAACCTTCCTGAGTGGCATCGACTAGACAGCGGGAGGTCGCATGCTCGTGACTGTGTTATGATGCATGTGTGTGTTGATGCGCTCCGTATATGTATTCATTGCCTTTATAATGCGTTGATACCCGTTATGTACGTGTGTGTATGGTACCTCTCTACTACTAAGGTACTTTCCTGGTGTGTCCCCCTTCGGTCGCTCTTGGCGTTGCAGGCCGTCGTCAACCGCGATGGTAGCTTGTCCAGTTGAGGTAGGAGACCGCTCCCCACCCGCGAACGATGGGCTCCCTTAACACCACGCCCCACCAAGCGTTATCATTACCTTTTCCTGATGTGTGTGGTTCAGCCGAAACGCAATGGGTAGACAGGCGCAGATATGTGCATGTTAATTAGGGTTGGTGAGCACGATATGGTGCGAAATTGAAATTGAAATTTCACGATATGGTGCGATATAGTACGATATAGTACAATACAGTGACCTGTCACCGTACAATATTTCGAGTTATCATGTTTATCGTATCATACTTCGAGTTATCGTGTTTATCGTACCGTATTTCGAGTTATCGTGTTTATCGTACCATATTGCGTGCTGTGTAGCAACCGGATATCCTACTGATATCGTACACTACGTTCCATATTCCTGAAGTTGTATCCGTCAGTGTGGTCGAGAGGTCTACCAAATCTTGATTCTAGTGGTGAAGCATGGGTCGTGTGGTTTGGAGGGCAGGGCTTCGATTCTCGTCACAAATAGCTCAGGGGGTTGGAAGGCTAGGGTTTACTATTCCTGGGCCTGCATCTAGGCCTCGATTTGGGCACATCGCCCTTCAATCGTATGATATAGGGCGATATATTGCACGATATTATCGTGGCTTTCTATATACTTCAATATTGGTTCATCTGACTTGAATTCTTGTGAATCAACGTTGTAACGCTATTGCCTGTAATATCCACTTGGTCACATACAGATTTTCAAAAGACGGAGGTACACGAGATCGTATGATAAATCCGAAAATGCCGCACTACCATACTAATCACGACTAAGATAATGGCAAGATCGTGTACCGTATGCGCCCAAGAATTTGGCGTATGATTTGGCGGATGGGTCTCGCCATTTCTGGTGGGGCTTGGCGCCTGGGCCAAAACAGGGAGCCCCTGGAACTCGGGCCGTCCGCCAACATTGTGGCGGGGTTCACTTCAATACAGTGTACCCTGCACCCCAAGGTTCAAACACCTCAAGGTTCGAATTATACCGTAGTCAAACGACCATCAGGCCATTGAAATGATAGATCCTCACAGAACTTCGGGCGCTCGGGCGGTCTTACAGCCAGAATCTCCCTCTATGCTGCCTACTGGTGCCCCCTCCCTTCTTCGCCCCCTCTCGGTTCCTCTCCCTGCCCCACAGAAGCGGTCTGGGCAGCCGTTCATCTCGGCCTTTTCCCCACATTTGGGTGCAACTGCTCTCGTTCAGAAGCAAGCTGACGATGCTGCAGCGTTTGCGCTGGCGTTGCCTGGAAGAAAAGCCGCCAAGGAAGCCAAGCGCCTTTCAATAAAAAAAGTTCAATATCCGCAAAGCAGCTCCAATGGTCGAAGAGCAACTTCGCTTCTCAACTTCCTTGGGAGTTGCTGTACCTGCGGAATGGTGCACTTTGGGAACAAACCTGCTGTCGAAAGCTTGCCCCGGAGAGCACTTATTCGCGTACGGATCTCAGGGTTGCGGACTGTAGACGCGGTGTTTTCGCTTTAGGGTGTGTTTCCACAGGACTTTTTGGCCTTCCCGTGGATTAGGTTCCAGGAGTCGACCTGGCAGCTCAACTGAACCCAACTGACAATCCCTGGAGAATCCCGAAGTCCTTCGCCCGAAGGAGTTCGGGATTCTCCGGGGAGTTTCGGTTGGGTTCAGTTGAGCTGCCAAGTCAACTGCTGGACCCCAATCCACGGGAAGCCCAAGCGACAGAACAAAAGAGAGAACCGCTGCGAAGTAAACGCTGAAGGTGTCGCAACGTAGTGTGATACGGCTTTTCGCGGCGATTCAGATGTTGTTTCCTGGGATGCTGATGTGGACTCCGGGAGATGCTGATGTGGACTCCGGGGAGACTCCAAAAGCTCCAGGGGTGGGCGGCATGTTCCCCCGAAACTTTTCACCTGGAAAGTCAGGGGAAAGTCGTTATAGCAACTAGCATGGAGCCCGTCGTACCGACGGGAAGCCCCCCCCGCCCCCCACCCCACCCCACCTCCACCCCACCCCCCCCACACACACACTCCACGAACCTCGGAAGACGATGGACGGAGCAGGTGTTCGCGAGGAACGACAGGTCAGCTATATTCATCACAGGTCAGGAAGCTCGTTCATGTGGCGACCGGGGAATGGAGATCCAGGATTGACGTTGATGCCTTCCAATGTGATGCCAAGTTGGTTGAACTCGCTAGCCTAGAGCCCGTCGTACCGATATGAGCCCCCCCCCCCCCCCCCCCCCCCCCCCCCACGCACACACCCCACGAACCTCGGATAAATATGGACGGAGCAGGTGTTCCGAAAGAACGACAGGTCAGCTTTATTCATCACAGGTCAGGAAGCTCGTTCCCTTGGCGCCCGGGAAATGGTGAGCATCCCTGGAGGAGGAAAAAGAAGGGAAAGTCAGGGCCATCGACGGAAGTGTCGGGCACGAAGGCAAACTGCAGTGCGCACCTGTCTCCTCTTGGATTCGCTTGGCTCGCTCATTCCCTGGTGCAGCTGCCCCAGAGCGTTCCATGAAATCGTGGGTGGGCAAGTTGTCCCCGGCCGAGGGCATGCAGCGACAGGGGGTTGAACAGCCAAGAAAAAGTGTTGAGGACCACGCCTGCGTCGGTGAGAGAGCAAAGCTCGCACGGTGGTGGGGGCCTCGACATGGCGGGTGAAGAAGAGGAAGGCTAATCAAAGAGGAGATTGGCCTGTCAGAAAGAGGGAAGCGCAAGGGCGCGAAATGGTCGCATTTATGGGCCAAACGGCAAGGCACTGAAACCTTTGGAAGTGGTAGGAAGTTTGAGGCACAATGCCGAGCAACATTGGACGGGCGGACGGCTAGAAAAAATGGTTGGTGCCAATCCGCGATAATGACAGGTCAGCCGCTTTCATGAAAGGTCAGCAAGCTCGCTCCCGTGCCGCAGGCTGCGGCGCAGACCCGAGATCCAGGGCCACGTCGGCGCCAGCTCGGCGAAAAAGGAAGATCCTGCCAGGTGGTACCCCAGCCGTGGCAGCAAAACCCCGGACGGACAACGCGCTATTATGAATAGGACTAGCATCTGAGCCCGTCGTCCCGATGGGAGGACCACCCCCGTGGCCATTTGTTGGCAAGGTAAGGAACCAATAAAAGCCCAACTGTGTAAGCCAAAAGGGGTTGAACCCTTAACACGCAACTTTATATAATAGAACATAGTGGTAGGGGGCAGAGAAGCGTAAGAAAGGCACAGGTGGAAACGGCGGCCATATTACATAGTTAGGGTGCATTATGTGGCACCGGGGAGATGCGAGAACACTTCAGTGTACACAACATTGGTTGTCCATCCGTCCCCAGGTGGTGGAAGGCCGGTGGAACCATTAGGCTTTTGATGAGCAAGCATGACACGCACAGCTGCTGCTTCTCCCACTCGGGACATTGCTACGTACAACTGGCCATGTGAGAAAACAGGTCGCGGCAAATAAATGCCAACCTGTTCTAATGATTGGCCTTGCGATTTGTTCACAGTCATAGCAAAAGCAGGGCGGATGGGGAACTGCCTCCTTGTAAAAGAGAAAGGCAATACATTATCGGTGGGTGGAAGAGATATGCGAGGTATGAGAACTGATTCACCTGCATGCGCGCCGGATGCAATTTTGGCTTGTAGTAGCCGATCAGTCATGCGTTGTAAAATTAATCGAGTCCCATTGGCCAAACCCTTGGATGGGTTCAGATTCCTCAGCAGTATGATAGGGGCTCCTTCCTTCAAAATAAGCTTGTGAGGGGGCATGCCTGGAGGCTGAAGAGAGTTCAGGAACTCCGGAGGGTAAACCTGATAAATAAAGAAGGGTAGGTACATGGTGTTAGTAAGTATGTGTGTGAGTGTGGCATTGGAATACAGTGATCGAGCGCAAGCGAAGAGAGCGGAAAGCCCACTATGTTGGATGCATGTAAGGTAGTTCAAGTAAGCCATATTTATTTCAAGGAAGGTAAAGAAGTGCGTGCCTGTCCAGGCAGACGGTTCATGACCATGTCATTGATCTTGTCAACATCACTGTTCTTGGGAGTCAAGATTGCCTTGTGGATGTACTCTGCAGGGTTGCGTAGGTCGCTATAAACCCAGTCAACTAAGCCTCGCGGGTCAGTCCCAGGGAGCAAAATGTCAGCCGGGACTTGCATTGGGTTACCAATGCGCCCTTCACCAATGTCGAGCAACAATGATGAAAAATGTGCTTGCGCGGTTGCGTCCCTCCCTTGAGCAAGCAACCTTTGGACCCTCATGTTCTCTGTAAGTTGCAACAACGTGAAATGATTCCACAGTGGAGAGTTGCACAGGGCAGCACCTACAATCTGTGAGCGAGTGCCTCGCTGAATTACTGGCAGGATTTGCCGAAAATCCCCTGCCATGACGACAATCTTGCCTCCGAATGGTAGGTCATTTTGCATGAAATCTCTTAGCATCCGATCAACTGCCTCGTAACAATGCTTGTGTGTCATTGGTGCCTCATCCCAAATAATTAGGGATGCTTGTCTAAGTAGCTGAGCCTTGGCACTTTGTGCATCAATGCTGCATACGGAGTCCCCCAAAATGAGGAGCGGGATCCCAAAGCGAGAATGGGCTGTAGAGCCACCTTCAAGGAGCAAGGCTGCGATGCCCGACGAAGCAACGGCTAAAGCTATCTTCCCTTGAGCACGGGTAGCGTTCAACAGTAGGTTCAACACAAAAGTTTTACCGCATCCCCCGGGGCTGTACAAAAAGTATGCTGAGTCTCCTGGGGCTGGTGCTGCAATAGCACCCATGACTGAGTTGTATACGATTCGCTGACCTTCGTTCAGGAGGGGGATCTGCTCGTCAACCAAGCGCTGTAGTGCTTCTTGTTGGACAGGCGACCGCTACTGCTCTTGGTTTACCTGGGGGGGCGCACCTGGTGCTGGAGCTGTTGGAGGATGCGGAACGACCATGTGGTAATCTCGAAGGGACCGTCCCTGCAAGGATGGTATGCAGAACAGGGGTTTGAATGTGTGCACGAAGGTTGAACAAATGCAAAGGAAAACACGCAAGGATGGAAAAACGACGCAAGGTTGAAAGGACAGAAAACATGTACGGCAAATACGCAAGGTAAGTACGTATGGTAAACACGCAAGGACGGAAACAAAAATGTTGTGTGATGTTCTCACCGTGGATTGCAACATGATCTCCACCTCCCAAAGCGCGTGATCCTGAATCCCTGGGCTGAGCGGAAGCGAGTTGTCTGAAGCAGCAACGCGTGCCCGATGGAGGAGATCTTCACACAAATCATAACTGAAATCATTCCACAGTTGCTGGGGCTCGGCTACGTCGCAGTCTGTCAACAACATGGCGAACAACTCCCGTAGCCCGGACGCAGACCTGAAGGACGCTCCCTCACTCATGGCTAATCTCCACTCCTCATCAGACTGTAGGAGACCCCTCAAGATACATGCTTGTTTGAAGGTTTCACACACAACCCCCTCATACGTGCGGAGGTCTGCATACGACAATGCCCCGGGCACATGGTTTAACAATAACCTGAGGTGATAGCGTTCACCCTCTGCTGGGCTGCACGAATACATCCTTCCGATAGGAGGCACTCCAGCCTCACGGACTTTCCACGTTCTGTTTCTCTTATCCCATGTGTAAAATGAAGGGACGTCATGATATAAATGCTGCCGAGCCCTCTCATCCCTCCGGTTCAACTCGAACCACTCAGTCAAGGTGGTCTTTGGTGGGCCACGGTTGACAATATGCTTGAAGCCTTCATCAGCATTAAATCAAACTTGTTGTTGGTTCTCCAAATGCAAGGCAAGTCGGGACACAGGAGGCGTTTGGTCGCACATAGGAAAGACCATTAATCGCCAATGCGCCTCTGAAGCAGAAATGTAACGGCCATCCTGGTACTGTTGAATTTCATCAACGCGCGGCTGCTGCGGCGCTTGATGAGCTTGGCCCGGGGGAGGAACTGCAGGCTGCCAATCGGCGCCTTGAAAGGCTACCTCGGCCCGATCGTGTCCCTTGTACACATACTTGTATAAGTATTTGACAGAACAAATGGATGCACAGTATTCTACATTTATATGGCAGTTGAATTTCCTACTCAATGATGGGTTGTAAGGCACAACCCAGCGGTTATCCAATTGGGTAGAAGCATTGTTGAACTGCGAGACAACGGTGCGGCCATTGTCTCTACGCCTGTAAACGGGGTAGCCATCCGGAGAATCTCTGGTTTCTGGGCTGAAGTCTTTTGGGTAATGCTTAGTGCATGCTCCATCTTTCATGCATGGTGCATTTGGATTGAGAGTGCCACATGGCCCATGCATCATACACGCCTTGACTGTGTTGAAAAGGACGGGGTCTTCACTCTCACCAGAGATTTCAGCACGTATAACTTTGTCATAGTCGTCGGGGGAATTCAACTTGTCCTCATGATGTAAAATGATCAAAATGTGTGCATGGGGTAAACCGCATTTCTGAAATTCAATTACTTTCAACCAAGCCACTGGCTTGCCAAGGACACCACGCTTGAACAGATCATCCATGAGCTCCTTTAACTTTAAGCGGAAGACGCGATTAGTTAGGTCTGGACGATCTGATGCCTTTTGGTTCCCAATCAGTTCTGCCGTAATTTCATCCCACTTGGGGTTGCAGGTCATGGTGATGAAGAGGTCAGGCTTACCCCTTTTACGCACAACAGCCATCGCATCTTGGTACCGTTGGTTCAAGTAACGTGGTCCAGCCGTGAAGCTGGAGGGCAGCACCACCCTACGCCCAATTGAATTGGGATCAACATCACCGTGGTCCATAGCATCAGCCAAACCCTGGTACAAATCTGAGCGCAAGGTCCCCTGGTTGAACCTAACCCAACCAACCCGATGGTTCTCAACTTTTCAGTATTGGTCGACCATGTATTCTTGGAATAGCCTGCCACTCAGGAAGAGATGTGTGGGTTCGTTGGTGCGTTGTTGGAGGCGATACGCGGCAAATTGGCGAGCTGTGACTTCGCGTGTACTTGCCTCATCCTGCCCGAGGTCAATGAGGTCATCTTCATGGCCAGGGATAGGCTCGTGTGGAGCATGTGTAGCAATTGCACCTCTGCCCGCACCACCCCTACCTCCAACCCTACCCCCACCTCTACCTGCGCCACCTCTGCCCCTCCTACTTGTTCCCCCATCCCGAATTGCAAGTGGAATGTTGTTCTGCCACCCATTCTCGCCACGGGGGAACAACAACACAAAATGTAGTGGATCATATGCAGGGGACAGGTCTGTGATATGGCAAACGGGGCCACCTCGCAAGTTGATAACAACATCGCGTGTATTTGTTTGTGGCTGTAAGCCATCTGGTACGAAACCCGCAACCTCTACTGAGGTAGGCGTGTTGTAGCGCCGGGGATCCGGGGTACTGCTTGGTCGTATGATAACTTTCACTTGACCAACCCCTTGTGCACCCATTTCATGTGCATGGCGTATGGACTGGACATATGGATTGTGGTCATGCAACATAGACTGAAGGATGGCCACTATTTCTCGATCCAAGTCACCGACCACTCCTTGCCTCCTTTGAAGTTGAGGGTCAGGATCCAGTATGTACAATTGCGCAAATATAGGGGGTTCGCCCGGGGCTGGTTCCAATGGTCCCATTCTGTGATGCACCGACCCGTTTATCGTAAAGTTGTAAACACCGCCGGTCAAGGTCTCGTCAACCTGGGCGGAGGTGGAAGCAAGTTGGAATGCACAATTGTACTTTCTGATGTTCTTAAGGAAATGGCCACTTTTGTGGTGAGTGCCATTAATGAGGCTGTGCAAAGGTTGAGGTAGCGTTTCAAGGGGCTGCAACTGTACCTTCCCTCCTGAGCAGCAGCCTCCGAAGCCGAAGTGTTGCGCGGTGCTGTGTGTCAGACATTCCTCTGGCCAGTGAAGGGCTTGACAATGTTCGCAAGGCACGCGCGGTCCGCCCAAAACATGAGGCTGTTCTTGACTGACGCCGGCGTGCTGACGAAAAGAGTTGCGTGCGTTCTGTATCCCAGCTGTCCGGAATCTGTGTGTGTCCCTGGAAGGTTGAAAGAAGAAGGGGGTGGTGTGTACTGTCAGCCCAAAGAAGTAGGCGGTGCAGCCAAAACCGTGCAAAATGCAGGGGGGCAAGCAGGCAGGCACGGCAGAATCAATGATGAGGTACCTCATGCATTTTTATGTTATGAGGCTTCCATGAATGCATAGATTCGCCAAGCATGGAGGTGAAGAAGGTAGCATGCATGAAAGGAGTCTGAAACATGCTGATTCACGTTGCAGCTTGGTACCCTGACATAGGAAGCCAGCATGCAGTGTGGGTAGGGACGTTACGCCTGACAGTGGGTAAGGCGACACGCTAAAGAATAGCAGAGAGAAATTGCAAAGAAATTTGTCGGAAGAAAAAAAAATTGTTTTGTTGCATTGCTTTGTTGTGTGAAAGAACTTGTATTTTAGTAGGCTTGCATGAGCGCATTGGTTCTGTAAGCATGGAGGGCGAATGGCCGGAAAAAGTAAGGAGGGTGTGGAGAATGGAGCAGGAGGCAGCATACATGAAAGGGTTTTTTAAAATGGTCACCAACCTTTCAGCTTGGACATCATCATGTCTCCGATTCTCTCGAAGCCTTCTCTGGCCATCCCTGGAGGGAACAGAAAAGACAGTCAGTGTCATGCGTGGGAGGGTGCAAGGGGGTCGTGTGTACCGTCAGGCCAAAGTAGTCAGTGGTGCAGCCAAAGCTATGGAAATTTGAGGTGAGCAACCAGACAGGCATGTTACAATCAATAACGCGTGGAAGAAGCTGGAAGGGGCGGAGGACGAAGGAGCATGAGGCAGGTCCTGGAACACACAAAAATCGCACGCTGAGATGTACTGGAAATAAATGTATGGTGAAGCCACATATAACAGGTCTATGAAGCAGCAAGGGCGAATGGCCGGCAAGAAAAAAAAATAGAAACAAATGTTGAAGGACGAACACAAACATTGGGCCAAAAGTTCCTCGCACCTGTTCACCACCCGGTGGTGTACAGCTCGCTGAACCGCTGGTGGAGCAGGTGGGTCGTTCAGAATAGCAGCAGCCACGGCAGACGCAGCAACAGCGGCTAAAGTAACTGTTCGTGCAAGAGGGACAGCTGCTGTATTATTTGCAGCTGCACCGAGGACACCCTGGACGACATCATGAATAGCTAGAAGTGCTTGTTCACTGGTCTCGCCATAGAAAGCGAGATACAGCAGCGTCCCACCTTGCAAGCATGGAGCAAGTCGCTGTATTTGAAGCAGCAGGGGCAGGTAGAATTGCCGGGAGGCGAGGACGTGGAAAATTTCATTCTGTGCTGCCACCGCGATAAGTATGCCGTACTCCTGCAGGTATTGCGCCAACACAGGCATGGTCTGCAGCAGGTGCTCCTGGACGTCGGCCCTGATGTAGGCAAACCCGCCGTTGATGCCCTCCAAGGTGACGCCAACCTCCGCGAACTTACTTGCGTACATTACTACGCAAGACCCGATCATCGGTACCATGAGCGCCCAATAAAAGCGCGGGTGGGCAAGGTGTCCTCGGCCAAGGGCATGCAGCAGAAGAGGGTTGAAAAGCCACGAAAACGTGTTGATTGTTATGCCCGCCTCGGTGAGAGAGCAAAGCTCCCATGGTGGCGGGGGCCACTCCATGGTGGGAGAAGAAGAGGATGGTAAACCAAACAGGAGATTCGCCCGACAGATAGGTACAGGGTAGCGCAGGGTGCGACAAAGAAATGGCCGAAAAAGTCGCACCCACAGAGCAGAAAACAGAACCTCGGACGAAGAAGCAGCACCGACAGAAAAGTGTTCGAGGAGGAATGACAGGTCAGCTTCATTTATCAGAGGTCGGGAAGGTCGTTCCTGTGGTTCCTGTGGTGCCCGAGAAATCAAGATCCAGGATTCGGGCCACCTAGGCGACAGGTCGGAAAGATACGGAGAATCGAGATCGGGGAACCCTGAAAAACCTCCACGCTCTTACTTCGCTCTACTTTATATAATAAGATTCAGGGGATGAATTGGACATAACGTTTCCGCGAAAACTCGTACTTCGTACTTCGTACTTGAAATCGAGAATTTTTGCCTGAAAATCCGAGAATTCTCGACAATTTTGATCGAGGGAATCGACAATTCTGAGAATTTTTCTCGATATTCTCGACAATTCTCGACAATTTCCACTCAGATATCTCGGTTTCGAGCTTCATTTCTGAGAATTCTGGGTTGTCAATACAGAAGCTGGAGAAGGCTTCACGGATCAATTCATCCCCTTCTGCAGCCCTCTTGGTAACCCTCACGAGGGAATATCCGAGCTCGTTCAAGGCTACGTACACAGATTCCCTGCTCCACGGTGGAATGCAGCCGGTTCTGTTCTGCAGCTCGTCAGCTATTTCGTGAAGGCTAGCACCCTCGTGCTCTTCGATCATGCTTAGGAGTTCTTCTGCGGCAAAGTCAGTTAGCATTCGACTGAGGTGCCTACTGCCCGACTTCCCTAATTTGATTAGACCATTCTGCGGATCCGCTAGGTACTCGTTCACAATGTTTCGGACAGTAGATTTGCATGGGTGCCCCTGAAAAGAGTCTGCTATCTCGCGGAAGGTTCTTTCATGTTCGAAATACTGGACTATAACGGTTTGCCTCGTATGCAGAGGGTAACAGTTATTCCGAACCGGCATAGTTGACATAGGGTGTGTTTCCAGTGGGGCAGGGGCTGGTTTCTCGCGGACGTCAAATTGTCCATGTTCTGAAAGCCTCAAACCTCATCGAGAGAATCCTGGAGAGAATACTTGGTGCTCGCCGGTGCCTCTGAAGGCCCCTATCCCCTAACCCCCCCTGACTGGCAACTTCTCCAAGGTCACATTTACACCCTTACAAACACATCTGGACTACCTTGCCCCCAAGTCTTCCAGCCTGAAATCTACTATGAACCAAACAACCCAACTTACACTGTCATCATAGATCTACCTACCACTCTTACTCACACTACTACAAACCACATTCATCCTGCAGATCCTCCAGAGCCCCCAGCCCCTCCAGAAACTGTTGACCTTGTCTCTGATGATGAGGAGCCTCCCAAATCCAAGAAACCTAAAAGAACCTCAAGTCGTTGCAACCCTACCTCTCATTCCAACCCCACACTTAAAACGCTCACCTCCAACAAACCATCCAAGCCTAACCTTCCTGTCCCCACTAGACCTGCCATACCCGACAGCAACAAGATGCGCCAGAGCACATACCAACCACCTACCAAGAAACCTGCACTACCTAAAACTCCCAAAAAACTTTCTCTCCCTAATAAAAGAAACAAAATGGACCACATTGCCACCTATCCCGTTCACCCTCAACAAACTGCACTATACACCACTAACATTACATCCTCTAACTGCAGAGGCATAGGATCTTCTTGGGAAATGCTTTATGACCACATTAGGACACATAAAAATGACATAGTTATTTTAAACGAAACTAAACTCACTTCCAATAGGAAAAGTATCATGAACATGATTAAATTAGACATGCCAGACGACCACTTTCACCACAGCAGCAAAACCATCCAACAAGCTACTAACCTCAACAACACTGTTACCCACTCAGCTGGTGTCATCACCCTTATTAAGAAAACACTCACTACTCATCCTATTAATCATGAGGTTCCTACTGAAATAGCTGGCCACTTCACACACCAAACCATTAACAACACTACACACATCTTGGGTGTCTATATGCCATGCAATGACCCCACCAAACGTGCTGCAATCTACAATCACATTCACTATATTATCTAAAAAAAACCCACTCACCAATACATAGCAGGGGGCGACTGGAATGCTGTCTACTACCCTACAGACAGGAGCAGCACAACCAACCACCCTGAGGACAACACCCACCAGCAACACTTTAGTAAGTACTTAATTAAACTTCAACCTTCTCCACATCCTCACACTTACTACACTTACACAGACAACCATCCCTAAAGCAGCAGGATTGACGATATTATCCTTATCAACCCCCCTTTAGGAACTACAGTGACAGAAGTCGTCCACCAGATGGGAGACACTTTGGACCACATGGCCTTGGAACACCACATCACTTCTGCCCTCTTCCCCCCTCCCAATCTTGACACTCCCCCTACTGACCCAACTCCTCAGCTACAGCTCCCACTTAAGCAACAAGACATGGCTAAGGCCAGAGAAGCAATTTCTCAACAATTCCTGCACCAATTTCAGTACAGCCATACCATTATAGAAGCAGCATGGACTCTTGCACAATCCCTCCTGGGAGAGGACAAAACACCCTCACGCATCCAATCCATAAGGCAGGAACTCAAATCTTCAATCCCTGAAGACCTCAACAGCATGACTGAACACCTCATGACAACCTTACACCAAGCCCTCACCATTATGACTGACATATGTCCTACTAAACCCACTACTCCAGGTATCTTCCTTCCCCGGCAACTTGCCAAATCATTTAGGAAAATTAACTACCACATTAAACATATTAAATCATTACGCACAGCCTCCAATTATCTTAACCAACCAGCCTATGATGAACTTCGAATCAAACCTCTCACAATGCAGACTTACTCTCCCTACACTAAAACTCAAATTCAGCACCACCTTCAGAACCTACTCCTATCTGACTACCGTCTATCTTTAACTGAGGATATTCACAACAGCATTGCAGAACAACGTACCATGCAGGCAGCACTTAAAGAGGAACGGATAACCTCATCTATCAAGAAGTTTCGGCGTCGTCTCAGCACCCAGGCAAGGCAAACACATAGATTCATTTTTTCCCCTGAAGACCACAAACATACTCCCACTGCCTTGCTGGACACGAAAACCCACACACTTAGCACTAGCACCCAGGGCCTCCTGGACATCATGACTAGACACATGGAAACTCTTATGTCACCACAACCCCCCCCCATTTCAGCCAACTACACTGAGCACACACACACACCCCCCATGGGTCCACCAAATTGACAAATATCACCTGGAAACCCCAGCTAACTCCATTCAACACACAGCTTCTCCCTACACTTACCTCTCTTCCTCAACCACTTTTACTGACTGCATCCGCAAGCTTGCCACCAATAAAGCAACTGGACCAGATGGCATCCCCAACGAGCTCATCCTCTGCCTCCCAACTGAAATGCACCAAATCATCCACAAACTTATGCAACTTGCATGGGTCCTAGGGGAAACCCCGGACTGCTGGAAAATTTCTCACACAGTTATGCTCTATAAGAAATCAGACCCGTGTCTCCCACAAAATTACAGACCGATAGGACTCAACAACGCAGTGGCCAAGCTATGGACCTCCTTGGTCACAAACACTCTCACAACTTACTCTGAAACTAACCATATTCTCAGTGCCTGCCAGGAAGGATTTCGAAAGGACAAGAGCACTTCCCGACAACTTCTCAACCTTCTCCACAATATAGAGGACGCTGCCCTCTTTCATCAAGATCTTTTGGCTGCCTACTTTGACTTTAGCTCAGCCTTCAACATGATTGATCACCAGAAATTGCATCATGCACAATCTTGGTTACACGCATGACACAATAGACACAATTAAGGGCATTTACACTAACTCAACCACCCATATCCTTGTCAACAACACGCCTGGCTCTCCTATCTCCATCACCAGAGGCACCATACAGGGAGACACCCTGTCCCCTCTCCTCTTCATCATCTTTCTAGAACCCCTCCACAGATGGCTCCGCTCTGGAGGGCGGGGTTACAGAGCAGCGTCCCTACCTGCCGCAACAGCTGATGAGCATCACACTAATAGCTTGGGCTACGCTGACGACACTGCCGTCCTCACTAGTACTGCGGAGGATCTTCGAATCCAGTGTGGTAAGGTTCAACAATTTAGTGTCTGGTCTGGCATCCCACTTAATGCCACTAAATGTGTGGTCAGTGGCATTCTCCACAAATCCCACCCCTCCCATCCTACCCACAACAACATTCTTAAACAACGCATAAACAAAATACCTCTGGGTGACTCTTATGCAACATACCAACCTCCTGACATGGCCTACAAATACCTTGGGGTCCACATTTCTCTCACTCTTAATTGGAAAACTCAACTACACGCCACCATAGCAACCATTCATTCTAAAGGACTGAGTATTCTAACCAAAGCCAAACTCAGAGCAACTCCAGATCAATGTGTCCGCATTATCACACAATGTATACGTGCAGCTATTAAATATCCCATGATAGTAGCCCCCTTCTCACTCACTGACATCCACGTCATTGATAGAGCAGTCCTCAAAACGGTCAAACTCTGCTGCACACTTCCTAGATCCTTTCCCACTCGAGCCCTTCAACTTCCTAAAACAGAAGCAGGTCTCGGAGTTCCCTCCCTACTTACAGAGTACACTCAAATCACGGCTTCAGCCCTTACACAAGCCATGAACGATCAGGGCCATCTTGGCATTCTCACCAGAGCCCTTTTTAATAAAACTACTGCCACTATGACTACACTCAACCCTCTCTCTCTTTCCTCTAAACAGTTAACACACATGTCTCTAGCCCGACAACTTGATATCCTTAGCCAATCCAGCATCAAACTCACTTGGAATGACACAGAACTCCTAGACAAACTTAACATCCACCCCCTACCTTCTCCTCCTCATGCCATACCTATCAAACTCATGACCCCCTTCCACGACTTGAATATTTATACCTACCATGACCTGGTCACACCTACGGGAACCCACCTCATCAGCACTACTGATCTCCCCCTTATTACTTCCTCCAAGATTACCAAACATCACAGACGCTCTCTTAACCTTCTCACAGCCCACCTAACTCTGGCTAAATTCGACTACCCCCTCACCCACACTGAACCCCTCCCGCTCATGCACCGCCAGCTCGCAGCCGAATACGCAGTCACACCTAACACTACTGACATTATCAAACTCCCACCCACCACTGACTTAATTGCCACCCCTACCCAACGCTACTACTCCTCCACCCCTCTAACTGACGCAGACTACGGGGCGGATTCCCTTGGGGACATTGAAGGGAACCAATGGTGGGCATGGCCTACGACAACTGCCGACAGCTACGCGCAGCGTGCGTTGGGCTGCAACAGTAAAGACGAAACCTGGGCGGCCCGCCACTACCTGTGTAAATCCTGGATTCACCATAGCACCTCAGCGCGATTTTTCCGCCACTACGCCATAACTAAAACTTCCCACCCTGACAGGACCCGCGAGGCTATGCTCTGCCCAACGGCCAACGCTCCTGCACCGCCAACTCGCTTACTCCATCTCACCTATGGCTCCCAATACAAAGCTCTCTATATTACTAGCTGGCGCAGCAAACGCTCCTTAGACACCGACAACTCTACCAGTACTACTGTTGCCCACGTTCAGTGGGCTCCCACAACCATGCACAATGACCACATCCATTCCTACACTCAAGCTGGATATAGCATCCACTACAGCACACCAGTCACTTCCACCATTTCTATCATCCACTGGAAACCGCAATCTCACCTCATCTCTCACCTCTGCGAAATGCTGGGGCAACAAGCCTATGACCAACTCATCCACACCTTCAAGTCAGCCCCTTTCACCACCACTTGTCAAAATCTGAGGAAAGACTCCCACCTTACCAACCCTCAGCAGCAAGGCCAATGGACCACCACCCCAGGCTTCCAAGCTGACAACCACGCCCTTGTCCACAAATTGCTTCATGTGGATACACAAGACAGACACCCAGACTGGGACATCCAACCACCCCTCTCCTACATTATCCAAACAGGCATCCTCACCAACAAGGATGGCCAGGACACCCACACACACAAACATCTCTCTTATCTCTACACCCCCACTGGGAAATGTATTGGGCACACCCCCAACAACAGACTTACCTCCCTCCAGCAGAATTATGAGCACTTCAAAACTACCCTCCCTACCAAATGGCAACAACTAACCCAGGGAGGAACCTACCATACAGACCTAGCTGCTCTCTTCACTAGGTACAGAGCTACCCCTGCTTCTACCAACATTCTCTCTCCCGTCCTCCACCAAGCCATAGCACAGCTAGGTATCACCCACCACCGAACTTCTACTCCTCTCAGCTATGATCAGAGCCTTCTCAGCTACTCCTCTCCTCACCCAGCTGACCAGCTCTTTGGGTCCAACGAGGACCCCTTCCACACTGTCTGGACTGGGGGCTACCTAGTGGACATCCCTAGCTCAGTCACCCTGGCACACCAAGCACTCAGGTGGGCCCTAGCCAGTGCAGATTATGCTGAGACTTCCATTAGTCAGCCCCCCACATGCACTGTCATGCTCATCCCTGACACCTGCTATGCTCCCTACAACAAACTTCTCCACCACCCCTGGGTCCACTACATTGACTCCAGGCCCCACTCTGAACTTTATGATACCTCTGACACCTGGTTGGGCAGTAAACTCCACACCCTCCCATCAACCCAAAAGTTACACCTCATCCTTATCTGCAGTCCCCAAAGTCAACCTACCTACTTTTCCAACCTTCAAGCCTTTATCCAGCTTTGGCACGACCACATGCACAGCCTCTCCCCCCACTGGGAGCCCACCACTATTACCCCACCTGACACCCTCACCTCCTCCGACACTCAGATCACTTACCCTAGAAAACTCAGATCACTCACCTCAAAACCTTGGCACACTCCACACCGCGAGCACCCTCAACCTCTTACTCCTCCCACTACTCATCCATGCACATACCCAGCTATCCTCTCTGCAGGCCTCCAGGTCTACACAGATGGCAGCCTGATCAAAGGTAACTCGGCCTCCCCTAGTAAAATAGGGGCTGCAGTTTATGTCCCCATTGCAGGGATGAGCTACACTATCAACCCAGGTGGGCGGGGGGCCACCAGGACTAACAACAGAGCAGAACTAGTGGCAATTCACCAAGCCATTATTAACATTCCATACGATACTAACCTCACCCTCCACACTGACAGTCTCTGTTCACTTCAACTAATTAAAAAAATGATCCATGATCCCACCACAGCCACACGCTCCCTACATGCTGAGCTGCTACATTCAATCCAATCTCACCTCATTCAACGAATTTTACATGGCTCACACACCACTCTTTGCAAAGTACGCTCCCACACAGGCATTCTTGGAAATGACCGGGCTGACAGCCTAGCGCGTAAGGCCGCAGATGTCCCCGCCTCCAGCAGATATACTGATAACACTGGGGAAATCCCCAGACACAATGTTTACTGGCCCATTGTCCAACCTCCTCGCACACCCATGGGAGTTATCCCCCCACGCATTCTAGCACCTAACCTCACACAAGGCATCAGCTCCAACCTACCCACTAGCTGCCACCTTGGTCAACACCCGCTTCAAGGGATTTATGCAACCACCTGGGCCGATAACACTCCTCACCAACTTCCTCATGCAAGTAATAAATTTTGGTCCTCTACCCTAATCCAACATAAAACTAAATTCCACATCCTTAAAGCCCGCTGGGGTCGACTGTGGAATCGTAAACTTGCATATCGGTGGAAACTTCCTTATATTAACAACTCCCACCCGCCCACAAACCCTCTATGCCCCATATGCCGCATCTGTGAGGACGGAGCGGGCCACATTCTGGCGGGCTGCTCACACCAGACTTTCAAGGGGCTCTATATCAAGAGACATGACGCCGCAGTGCGACTCATCCACAAGGCCATCTGCACTGGCGACCTGGGCTCACGCAGAATGATTATGGACGCTGGCAAGGAAGAGGACCTCCCCAGGGGGGTCCTAGGCAAACGCCTCCCTGACTGGTTACGCCCTTCCTCTATTACAGAAGAGGCCTGGAGGAGAATGAGACCTGACCTTACCATCCTACCTGACATAGACTCTCCTACCGTCCTAAGAGATAAAGAAATTTGGCTCCTTGAGCTTGGCTATTGCTCTGATACCAACCATGCTACCAAGTTTATCACTAACATGCCCAGCATGCTAGACTAGTGGATGGCCTCCAATCGGCTGGATATCTTGTTCACTACGTATTTATCACAATTGGAACAACGGGTACTATCCCAACCTCCTTTTTGACCTCTATGGCTACACTTGGACTTAACAGATTGTGTGCCCTTCGACTGGCAGACACAGTCCACTCTCACTCTATTTCTAGCTTTCAAAGTATTTTACAGTGCAGACGTTTTATGGAGACCCAACAGGGCTCAATATCAGGGGATTAGTAATTTCCCTGGTTCTCCTTGTTAAAGTTTGCCCACCAGGGGCTTATTCAGACTCCCTGACAAGGAGACTCTTTTATGGTGACTACTGCTAGCTCCGGCTTACGCAGTGGTGTCCTTAACTTCACGTCCTGAGAGTGGCGCATTACTCGGATGTAACAATTTCAATTTCAATTTCAATAGGGTGTGTTTCCAGTGGGGCAGGGGCTGGTTTCTCGCGGACGTCAAATTGTCCATGTTCTGAAAGCCTCAAACCTCATCGAGAGAATCCTGGAGAGAATACTTGGTGCTCGCTGGTGCTAGCCGGGCTGGACTTCAGCGGATCCTACGTGGACTTCAGCGGATCCTACGTGGACTTCAGCGGATCCTACGTGGACTTCAGCGGAATTGAAAAACTTCAGCGGGAGGGTCAGGGCTTCCGCTTAAGTTTTGCATTCCGCTGAAGTCCACGTAGGATCCGCTGAAGTCCACGTCGGCCTTCAGCGGTCAAAAAAGCCAGCGTGGACTTCAGCGGGACATAGCAAAATGTCAGCGGAACCCCACTGGAAACACTTCGTGCCAGCGTGGACTTCAGCGGAACTTCAACGGTGACCGAATACCCCACTGGAAACACACCCATAGTGTCGGGTCAAAATTGTCGCGAGAATTCTGATCAAACTGTCAAAAATAGAGAGATTGAAAAACAAGTGACCACTTGCACATCCAGTTGTCTAAACCGGTGAGTCGTACATTGATGCTGAGCTGGCATTTCTAGAATAATTTGTAACAGACAATCGTTCCCGAAGGCGGTCGCGAGCTTGCGACCAATGGATGTCTTCCAGATGACAGCCTTGCTATTTTGCTTTGTAAGTACTTTTGGCTAACAACATTATAGCTGTTTGTGTCTGCTAAGAGATGAACTGCAGTACTGATGTACGTTGTGTGACCAAACTGCGAGATTGAAAAACAAGTGACCACTTGCAACGAAGAGCTGCTCATTCTTAACCGTGTGCGGGCCACACACGGATATCACAAAGCCGGCAATGCCACAGACATCAACCTTGTCACTCGTAATCTCGCTGGGTTCACAGACTGACATGATTACAAGTTACAGGGAACGGAACAAAGCGGACATGTGAGGGCATTCACCCGCCCGCCGATGTGGGCGGTATCTGTAATGCGATGGTAGCCGTGAAAACGAAACCTTGTCGGCCGTGGAAGCTGTCGAAAGGGGCCTGCCGTCAGATCATCGTCGAAGCAAAACGAAACACCGAGGCAAGACGTACTGATTATAGTTTCGTCGTACTAATGTACTTTGTACCCCGCTAACTTGTCGACTAAGTTGTTCGACCGCTCTATTGAAAAACAAGTCGTGAATTGAGTCCTGAGAATTCTCACGAGAATTCTCAACATTTGGCCTGAGAACCAAGTACGAAGTACGAAGTACGAAGCGCTTTGTCCAAATCATCCCCTGAATTGCTATAATCGTCCGTTTTGTACCTTTAACCGACAGTTTTCGTAAATATTTCGAAATATTCAAAAATACCCAGGGATAAAGATTCGACGACCTGTCGCGAAGATTTGCCGGCCTGGAACTCCGGAGATTCTCCGGGGAGACTCCGGGGAACCCCTGTGGAAACAAAGTTGCCTACCTGGCACCGGGGAGGGTTTACTTTTTGTTTCCGTGGACGCGAAAACACGCGAAAACAAACACGTCGTGTCAAGTTAATCGGACGTTTTCCGTCGGACGTTTTGAAAACCCTACCCTGTGCAGCGTGGCGTTGACCTCACCCATATCTGATGCGTCAAGCCTGTCAGTCTCCTCGGAGCTGTTGTAGCAATAGAATGACAGCTATTCGTCGAGACTCTTGGTGTAGTGCTGTAAGTTAGTGATTAGGGGATCGACCCGACCCTACACATTTTCTGTCCTAATCACTCGCGATTTATCAGGCTCGGTAATCTCGATCTGCTCTTGTCTCCTAATCGTTACCGTCATTAGGCTATCATTCTTGTTAGCTTTCCTTCACCAGAATGGGGGGGGGGGGGGGGGGGGGGGGGGGGGGGGGGGGGGGGCATGGATGTTGATATGCGGCGATTGCAGAACCAGGTCCTGCGAATCCCCCAGTCCGAAATGGGCCCTAGACAATATCCGAATACAAACTTGACTATTAGCTTAACCAGTGGTCTGTCTAGCAAGCCAGTAGGCGGCCTGACTGGCCGCGTTCCGATTGATGAGAGCTTCGTTCGCGAGTACATCGTGGATCCAAATGAAGGTCGTGGAGAAAAGAAAATTGTGTTCAAGAAAACAGCCAGTGATGCTGCAGTAGCTCTCGTCCATGCATGTGGCCTGTCAGGTAAGACTGGACTATCCTAGCTTTTGCTCATGCCTACTTAGCTTCCATGCATTTGGGTATGTGTATGTGTGTGTGCATGTGTGTGTGTGCAAGTATGTGTGTTCATGTACGACAATGCTGTACGTATCTGTGTATGTGACGCCTTTGAGGCCTTCTTGGCTTCCATGAACTATGTGATGTGGTGAGTGTGTATGTATGCGTGCAAGTTCCGTAAGTGTGCTTGCCTGACTGCCAGTGTATGCACATGAACTACATTGTGGACCGGATCAATCAATTCAGGATATATACTCATTATTTGCTTACATTGCAAACCATGCAAATGTATGTATGACAATGCTGTAAGTGTCTGTGTTTGTGACGCCTCCAAGGCCTTCGTGGCTTCCATGCACTATTTGCTGTGTTGTGTGTGTGTATGCGTGCAAGTTCGTTTTGTGTGCATGCCTGGATGCCATTGTATGCACATGAACTACATTGTGGATTCGATCAATTCAGGATGTATACTAATCATTTGCTTACATTGCAGACCACTTTGTGATGTGCTAGCCGGGGATATGATGCTACTACACCACAAACGATGTTCCGTACATCATGTTACTGCATAGGTTTTACTTAATTAATAATGCCGTACCCCCAGAAAAGACGCAAGCGACCCCCTATGTCTGTCTGCTGGCAGCGCTTGTGTGCATGTGAGGGAGGGAGGAAGGATTGAGGGAAAGTTCCGGGTGAGGGAGGGAGGTAGGGATTGAGTTAGGGAGGGAGGGGGCGGCTTGTGTGTGCCTGCCGGGCAACGCTTGTGTGCATGTGATGGAGGGAGACAGGATTAAGGGAAGCGTCCAGGTGAGGGAGGGATGAGCGGAGTGGGGCATGGGGCAGCATGTGACTGTCTGCTGGCAGTGCTTGTGTGCATGTGAGGGGGGGCGGGGTTGAGCGGGGTGAGGGAGGGGGCTAGTCGTGACTGTTTGCTGGCAGCGCTTGTGTGCATGTGAGGGAGGGAGGGATTGAGCAGGGTGAGGGAGGGGGCAGCATGTGTCTGTCTGCTGGCAAGCGCTTGTGTGTGTGTGAGGAAGGGAGGAAGGGATTGAGCGGGGTGAGGGAGGGAGCGGCATGTTTCTGTCTGCTGGCAGTGCTCGTGTGCATGTGAGGGGGGGATGGAGGATTGAGCGGGGTGAGGGAGGGACGGCATGTGACTGTCTGCTGGCAGCGCTTGTGTGCATGTGAGGGGAGGGAAGGGAGGGATCAGCGGGTTGAGGGAGGGGGCGACATGTGTCCTGTCTGCTGGCAGCGCTTGTGTGCATGTGAGGGAGGGAGGGGGGGAGGGAAGGTTTGTGTGAGGGAAGGAGGGAGGAAGGTGTCGGTGAGGGAGGGAGGGATTGAGCGGGGTGAGGGGGATGGGGCGGCATGTGTCTGTCTGCTGGCAGGCTTGTGGGCATCTGAGGGAGGGAGGGAGGGAGGGGCCCAGGTGAGGGAGGGAGGGATTGAGTGGGGTGAGGCAGGGGGCGGCATTTGTCTGTCTGCTGGCAGCGCTTGTGTGCATGTGAGGGAGGGAGGGAACGGGTGAGGGAGGGGGCAGCTTGTGTCTGTCTGCTGGCAGCGCTTGTGTGCATGTGAGGGAGGGAGGGATTGAGGGAAAGGTCCGGGTGAGGGAGGGAGGGATTGAGCGGGGTGGGAGGGTTGCGATGGCGATAGGAGGAAAGGGGAAAGGTGCGAGTGCGGTAGGGAGGGAGGGATTGAGGGAAGGGTCTGAGTGAGTGAGAGTGAGTGAGTGAGTGAATGAGTGAGCGAGTAAAGGAGGGATTGAGTGTGGTGAGGGAGGGGTGCGATGGCAATGGGAGGAAAGAGGAAGGGTGTGAGTGAGTGAGTGGGGGATAAAGCGGGGTGAAGGGTGGGGAGGGGTGCGAAGTGGCAAGAGGAGGGGTGCGATGGCGATGGGAGATAAGGGGAAGAATGGATTGGATACCCACCTGCGGAGTAGAAAGCCTGAACCCTGAACCCTGGTACCAACCTGTGGAGTATAGAGGATGGGCTCGCCCCTCAACCAATCTACCAAACATATAAACGCCACCACCACTGCCATCACTGCCCCGGTGCTCCTCCTCCAAATATGGAAGTGTGGACTCCTGCTGATGCTGACTCCTGCAATCATGTCGTTGCGGTTCCCCATCCCCATGTGCATTCTTGGGTGTCCTTGGGGATATGGCTGAATGGGAGAGCTGGCCCTAGTAGCTGGCTCATGGAGCTGGCGGGAATCTGCCATGAGTAGGCTACAAATTGAGCTCTGATACTTTGGTATTATTTTATATTTTTAGCGGGCTTACTTGCGTTCGAGCATCAGGCTATTTCTCAGCCCCATGAGGATCAGGCTATGTCTCATCCAGAGCACCAGGCTCAGTCCCGGTCACATTGTTTGTTTTACTGCCTAAGATGGCAAGCAGCTGAGTCGCTGGCTGTAGCCGTGTAACAAATTTGAATCGCTGGCTGTAGCCATGTAACAAAGTTGTCGGCATAGGCATAACTTTTCATTGTCCAGGTACGGTACACATGATGACATGATTACATTATGTGCTCGCTAAATATTTGTTCTACTGCCGAAGACGGAGAGCAGCCGAATCGCTGCCTGGAGCCATGTTAGAAAGTTCGACTTCGTTATTGTGGGCCTGGGCATAACTATACATTGACTACATACATTGTCATACTATGGACTACATACATTGACTACATACATTGTCATACTATGGAGATATACAATATTGATATTCTCACCCACCTGTTTGATTCTCTTGTAGAACCTATCCTGAATTTTGGCTGTGAGGTGTGGGCTCCTTCTATTCTGAACAACACACTTATCTCAAATGACCATGCTTGTGAGAAATGGCATAGAGGTATACTTAAACAAATGTTGGGTGTTTGCCAATCTACTACATCTAATATTATCATGGAAGAGCTGGGTAGAACCCCGTTGTGTTTTGCTTGGCTTAAACAAGCTTTGCGCTTCTGGAACAAGACCATACATAAAGAACCTGAGGATCTCATTAGAATGGCTCTTGAGGAATCTTTTGACTCCAACACTGGCTGGGTTCATGACTTGCGTTGTGCTCTCCACAAGCTAGGATCCAGTAAAAACATCAACATTGTGGAGGCTGTCGATGTCGAAGGTATTATGTCTGAAGTTTTTGAGTCATGGAGGTTTAAGTACCCAAGTGACACCAATGCAGTTAGAGACATCCCTGATGAGAGAAGGGTTGGCTTTAAACGCCTCCGATACCAAAAATGGTTCGCAGCCAACAGCAATGATGAGAATGGCTTGATTCCCTTTACATCCGCCTTACATAAGCAGGATCAGATTCGTTCTATAGCACAGTTTAGAATGGGTTCCCATTGGCTGAACACAGAAAGAATGAGGGTGGTGGATAGAGCACACATCCCTCGCTCAATGAGACACTGTCAAATGTGTGGGTTCCAAAAACCTGAGGATGAAATGCATATGTTTGAGTGCCCTTTTTATAATGATATTCGCCTCCGCTACCAGAAGCTGTTTACAGATATTTATAGGCATGTCCATGAGGATACCAACTTAACCGTATGGAATGTGGAATTCTGCGATTCCACATTCAGAACCTTTATGAATGGAAATGGCAATAAGTCTTTTTGGAGCAACCTAGCCGACTATCTTTCTACTTGTAGAAGAGCAAGACAGGAAGCCCTGGACTGCTTAGTGGCACCGTAATTTATCATCCCTTTTTTTCTTCTTCTTGTGACTTCTCATTTGTTAGCTTCTTACCTCCGCCACTGTAAGTGGTTGAGATCTGGGTCCGGCTCTAAGGGGTTTAATACCTACGCCACCAAAACGGTGGTTGGGAGTTTGGTTTGTTTGTCCTCGACACACCCCTGATGTAATGGGGTTTTTTGCTTTGTGGGTGCTTTTTCTTTTTGTTTAAAGCACAGAGTCTCATACACCCTCGCGGTGTCAAGTAGACTTTAACATGTAATGTAATGTAATGTAATTGTTCAGATACGGTACACATGATTACATTCTGTAGTCAAATAATATTTGTTTTACTGCCGAAGACGGAGCGCAGCCGATTCGCTGGCTGGAACCACGTAACAAAGTTCGGCTTCGTGATTGTGGGCCTGGGCATAACTATACATTCTCCACATACGGTACACACGATTACATTCCGTACTAAAATCATAATTGTTGTACTGCCAAAGACAGCGAGCGGCCAAATCGGTTGCTGTAGCCATGTAACAAAGTTGAAGATCATGATTGTCGGCGTAGGCATAACTCTACATTGCCCAGGCATGTATGATTACACTCTGTCCTCAACGACTAATGATTTTACTGCTGAAGACGGAGAGCGGCCTAATCGCTGGTTGGAGCCCTGTAAGAAAGTCCGACTTCGTGATAATGGGCCTGGGCATAACTATACATTGTGGGACTGAGCCTAGTGCTCTGGATGAGACATAGCCTAATGCTCACAAGGCTGTGACGCAAATTAAGCCTGCTAAAAATAGGAAACCATATGGAAGTAACAGAGTTTTTTTTCATCTCCTGGCAGCTTCCTGTCAGCTCATGAGCCAGCCACTAGGGCAAGCCCCAAGCTTTCAGCTGCATTTGAATTCCCTGTCTAAACTCAGCCTAAACCAATCCTAAACTGGTTTCGAAATCTGCGTCTCAGTCGCAACAGATCCCTGGAAATCTGCATGAGCGACGCACCAAGACCCTCTGAGATGCAGTGGACCCTCAAAATTCTGCTTATTGGAGGGTTGAGGCTGAGACAACAGCAAGATAAGCTAAGGCTGAGGAATACCCTAGAATTAATCATTCATGGACTGGGACGAGGATGTGACGGGGACTGAGCCTGGTGCTCTGGATGAGACATAGCCTGAGGATGTGACCATGACTGTGTCTGAAGCTGAGCCTGATTAAACATAACCAGGAGCTGAGCCTGATGAGGCATAGCCTAGAGCTGATGAGGCTGTGACCCGGACAGAGCCTGGAGCTGAGCCTGTTGAGGCATAGTCTGGAGCTGATGAGGCTGTGACCCAGACAGAGCCTGCTGAGGCACAGCCTGGAGCTAAGGAGGCTGTGGCCAGGACAGAGCCTGAAGCTGGGCCTGGGGCAAAGGTAGAAGTTGTTTCTCAGGCTGAGACTTTGGCTGATGCTTGGGATTGGATGACGGGGGCTTAGGCTTGGGCGCAGGCTTAGATCGTAGCGGCTTGGCTGCATTGTTGCGACCCTTAGATGTGCAACGAACTTTATGTGGGCAGTGAACAGAACAATAACCGCAGTGCACTACCTTACCCAGCTTCGAATGGCATGTTAGGATGCCACATACGACAGAGTCACTCCAGTCACACTTTTTGCATACATGGAAGTTCTGCCTGCTGCATGTCCTGGTTGTGGCATGTCCACTGAGCCACCAGCTTGTGTACCTGCCCCCTCGTTGTGCGCAGCAACACCAAAATTGTGTACATATTGTTGCCCCATGTCCAAATTCTCCTGATGTAGGAGGGCCCCAAGGGACAAGCGCTCTTGAATGGATCTTTCTTGATTGTCAATACCTTCAGAGTTCATGCGATCCCTGTCTGCCAGGCTCTCTTGGTATTGTGCTTCATGCCGCGCAAGAGCCAACATCTGTTGGAAAGTCTTTGGCCTACATATGTACATGGCATGGCAATAGTAGAGGCTGTCAAATGTAGCTTGGGTAACAAACTGTTTCATATATAACAAAAAACATATTATACAAGCTTGGCAATACCTCCTCCTTGTTTAGACTAATGCATTGTTACTCTATTGATATAAGGTATGTCTAGATTTACTAGGGTTTAGTTTAGCCCTAGTCAGGCTAATTGAGCTACTTTCACTATTAGGGCTAATTAATTTTCCCGCAGTTAGCCCTAACATCCGATCCCTAGATATAAGCTATATCTACTTTTAATTTTTGAAACAAAGGATACTGTAGCCACAATCACTTTAATCAATTAGTGACAACGTGATAACATTCATATACATCTATCTGCATTATGTTGATTAGGTAAGGATGGTTGGGAGCCCCCCCCGGAAGTTGTGAAGTCGGCTTGTCCTGGATCAACACTGGCCTGCATATGACAATGTAATGTAATTATGTCGCACATTATTTTTGACCAATGTGGATGACAGTTGTATGGATGAGTGGGTATTTGCAAATCTTAAATGGCACTGAAAGTCCCATACCCCCCAAATGGGTCTGATGAGTCCTACCCAGATCCTTAGTACGCACGGTGTGTGCGATTGCGGGCACGAGGGTTAAGGATGTTGGCATTCACAGTGGGAACACTTTTTTTGACCGATGTGGATGAAAGTGGTATGGGTGAGTGTGTATTTGAAAATGTTTAATGGCACTGCAAGTCCCATCCCCCCAAAATGAGTCTGATGGGTCCTATCCAGGTCCTCATTACGCACAGTTTGTGCGAATAGGCACGAGGGGGGGGGGGGGGGGGGGGGGGGTGAGGGGGTCGGCATTCACTGAGCTGGAAACCAAATTCGGCCAATGTGGTTGAAAGTTGTACGGATGGGTGGGTATTTGCAAATCTTGAATGGCACTGAAAGTCCCACTCCCCCAAAATGAGTCAGATGAGTCCTACCCAGATCCTTAGTATGCATGGTTTGTGCGAATGCAGGCATGAATGCAGGCACGAGGGGGGGGTGGAATACACAGAGCTGGAAAACTGTTTTCGACCAATGAGGATGTAAGTGGTATTGATGAGAAGATATATGCAAATGTTTAACGGCACTGAAAGTCCCATCCCTCCAAAATGAGTTTGATGGCTCTTGTACAGGTCCTTAGTACGCACGGTTTGTGTGAATGCGGGCATGAGGGGGGTTTGAGGGGGTTGGCATTTACAGAGTGGGAAAACTATTTTGAACCGATGTGGATGAAAGTGGTATTGATTGGAAGATATTTGCAAATGTTTAATGGCACTGAAAGTCCCATCCCCCCAAAATGAGTCTGATGGGTCCTATCCAGGTCCTTAGTACGCACGGTTTGTGCGAAAGCGGGCACGAGGGGGGGGGGGTGAGGGGGTTGGCATTCACAGAGTGGGAAAACTATTTTGAACCGATGTGGATGAAAGTGGTATTGATTGGAAGATATTTGCAAATGTTTAATGGCACTGAAAGTCCCATCCCCCCAAAATGAGTCTGATGGGTCCTATCCAGGTCCTTAGTACGCACGGTTTGTGCGAAAGCGGGCACGAGGGGGGGGGTTGAGGGGGTTGGCATTCACAGAGTGGGAAAACTATTTTGAACCGATGTGGATGAAAGTGGTATTGATTGGAAGATATTTGCAAATGTTTAATGGCACTGAAAGTCCCATCCCCCCAAAATGAGTCTGATGGGTCCTATCCAGGTCCTTAGTACGCACGGTTTGTGCGAAAGCGGGCATGAGGGGGGGGGGTGAGGGGGTTGGCATTCACAGAGTGGGAAAACTATTTTGAACCGATGTGGATGAAAGTGGTATTGATTGGAAGATATTTGCTAATGTTTAATGGCACTGAAAGTCCCATCCCCCCAAAATGAGTCTGATGGGTCCTATCCAGGTCCTTAGTACGCACGGTTTGTGCGAAAGCGGGCACGAGGGGGGGGTTGAGGGGGTTGGCATTCACAGAGTGGGAAAACAATTTTGAACCGATGTGGATGAAAGTGGTATTGATTGGAAGATATTTGCAAATGTTTAATGGCACTGAAAGTCCCATCCCCCCAAAATGAGTCTGATGGGTCCTATCCAGGTCCTTAGTACGCACGGTTTGTGCGAATGAGGGCACGAGGGGGGGGTTGAGGGGGTTGGCATTCACAGAGTGGGAAAACTATTTTGAACCGATGTGGATGAAAGTGGTAATGATTGGAAGATATTTGCAAATGTTTAATGGCACTGAAAGTCCCATCCCCCCAAAATGAGTCTGATGGGTCCTATCCAGGTCCTTAGTACGCACGGTTTGTGCGAAAGCGGGCACGAGGGGGGGGTTGAGGGGGTTGGCATTCACAGAGTGGGAAAACTATTTTGAACCGATGTGGATGAAAGTGGTATTGATTGGAAGATATTTGCAAATGTTTAATGGCACTGCAAGTCCCATCCCCCCAAAATGAGTCTGATGGGTCCTATCCAGGTCCTTAGTTCGCACGGTTTGTGCGAAAGCGGGCACGAGGGGGGGGTTGAGGGGGTTGGCATTCACAGAGTGGGAAAACTATTTTGAACCGATGTGGATGAAAGTGGTATTGATTGGAAGATATTTGCAAATGCTTAATGGCACTGCAAGTCCCATCCCTCCAAAATGAGTCTGATGGGTCCTATCCAGGTCCTTAGTACGCACGGTTTGTGTGAATGCGGGCATGAGGGGGGTTTGAGGGGGTTGGCATTTACTGAGTGGGAAAACAATTTTGAACCGATGTGGATGAAAGTGGTATTGATTGGAAGATATTTGCAAATGTTTAATGGCACTGAAAGTCCCATCCCCCCAAAATGAGTCTGATGGGTCCTATCCAGGTCCTTAGTACGCATGGTTTGTGCGAAAGCGGGCACGAGGGGGGGGGGGTGAGGGGGTTGGCATTCACAGAGTGGGAAAACTATTTTGAACCGATGTGGATGAAAGTGGTATTGATTGGAAGATATTTGCAAATGTTTAATGGCACTGAAAGTCCCATCCCCCCAAAATGAGTCTGATGGGTCCTATCCAGGTCCTAAGTACGCACGGTTTGTGCGAAAGCGGGCACGAGGGGGGGGGTGAGGGGGTTGGCATTCACAGAGTGGGAAAACTATTTTGAACCGATGTGGATGAAAGTGGTATTGATTGGAAGATATTTGCAAATGTTTAATGGCACTGAAAGTCCCATCCCCCCAAAATGAGTCTGATGGGTCCTATCCAGGTCCTTAGTACGCACGGTTTGTGCGAAAGCGGGCACGAGGGGGGGGGGTGAGGGGGTTGGCATTCACAGAGTGGGAAAACAATTTTGAACCGATGTGGATGAAAGTGGTATTGATTGGAAGATATTTGCAAATGTTTAATGGCACTGAAAGTCCCATCCCCCCAAAATGAGTCTGATGGGTCCTATCCAGGTCCTTAGTACGCACGGTTTGTGCGAAAGCGGGCACGAGGGGGGGGGTGAGGGGGTTGGCATTCACAGAGTGGGAAAACTATTTTGAACCGATGTGGATGAAAGTGGTATTGATTGGAAGATATTTGCAAATGTTTAATGGCACTGAAAGTCCCATCCCCCCAAAATGAGTCTGATGGGTCCTATCCAGGTCCTTAGTACGCACGGTTTGTGCGAATGAGGGCACGAGGGGGGGGGTGAGGGGGTTGGCATTCACAGAGTGGGAAAACTATTTTGAACCGATGTGGATGAAAGTGGTATTGATTGGAAGATATTTGCAAATGTTTAATGGCACTGAAAGTCCCATCCCCCCAAAATGAGTCTGATGGGTCCTATCCAGGTCCTTAGTACGCACGGTTTGTGTGAAAGCGGGCACGAGGGGGGGGGTGAGGGGGTTGGCATTCACAGAGTGGGAAAACTATTTTGAACCGATGTGGATGAAAGTGGTATTGATTGGAAGATATTTGCAAATGTTTAATGGCACTGAAAGTCCCATCCCCCCAAAATGAGTCTGATGGGTCCTATCCAGGTCCTTAGTACGCACGGTTTGTGCGAATGAGGGCACGAGGGGGGGGGTGAGGGGGTTGGCATTCACAGAGTGGGAAAACTATTTTGAACCGATGTGGATGAAAGTGGTATTGATTGGAAGATATTTGCAAATGTTTAATGGCACTGAAAGTCCCATCCCCCCAAAATGAGTCTGATGGGTCCTATCCTGGTCCTGAGTACGCACGGTTTGTGCGAAAGCAGGCACGAGGGGGGGGTTGAGGGGGTTGGCATTCACAGAGTGGGATAACTATTTTGAACCGATGTGGATGAAAGTGGTATTGATTGGAAGATATTTGCAAATGTTTAATGGCACTGAAAGTCCCATCCCCCCAAAATGAGTTTGATGGGTCCTATCCAGGTCCTTAGTACGCACGGTTTGTGCGAATGAGGGCACGAGGGGGGGGGTGAGGGGGTTGGCATTCACAGAGTGGGAAACTATTATGAACCGATGTGGATGAAAGTGGTATTGATGAGTAGATATTTGCAAATGTTTAATGGCACTGAAAGTCCCATCCCCCCAAAATGAGTCTGATGGGTCCTATCCAGGTCCTTAGTACGCAAGGTTTGTGTGAAAGCGGGCACGAGGGGGGGGTTGAGAGGGTTGGCATTCACAGAGTGGGAAAACTATTTTGAACCGATGTGGATGAAAGTGGTATTGATTGGAAGATATTTGCAAATGTTTAATGGCACTGCAAGTCCCATCCCCCCAAAATGAGTCTGATGGGTCCTATCCAGGTCCTTAGTACGCACGGTCTGTGCGAAAGCGGGCACGAGGGGGGGGTTGAGGGGGTTGGCATTCACAGAGTGGGAAAAGTATTTTGAACTGATGTGGATGAAAGTGGTATTGATTGGAAGATATTTGCAAATGTTTAATGGCACTGAAAGTCCCATCCCCCCAAAATGAGTCTGATGGGTCCTACCCAGTACACACGGTGTGGGTGAATGTGGGCGCGAATGTGGGGGTGAGGGGGTGGCCATCCACAGAGTGGGAAAACTATTTTAGGCCAATGTGGGTGAAAGTGGTATGGATGGTTGGAAATCATGGACTGATAAATTAAAGGCATTGCCATCCATTCCATTCTTACTAACGTTGATGAGACATGTACTCCAAAGCAGCTTTTTGGCGTTGTTATCTGCAGAACTCCAGACCCAATCCTGGTATTGCGAGCGCACGTGTTAGCACACATCCAAACAGCTTTCTCCCTGCGACATACACGATAGCAATTTAAATGAAAGAAACATGAAGTGTGGTGTTCAACCAAGTTGCAAGTTTGTGATCAACTATGCAGCTTGAAATTAACAACATCTTGGGCGAGATAGAAGTGTACCGTGCTAAACTACTTTTCACCGATACCCGAAAGGCGCACAAGAACAAATGTGTGTAGTCCTCAATGGGTGCCACTAACCTGCATTAAGAGATTAATTGTTAATTAAGTCAATCCTATGCGGTAACATGATGTACGGAACAGCGTATGTGGTGTAGTAGCATCATATCCCCGGCCAGCACATCACGAAGTGGTCTGCAATGTAAGCAAATAATTAGCATATATACTGAATTGATTGGATCCACAATGTAGTTCATGTGCATACAATGGCATCCAGGCATGCACACTAACCGAACTTGCACGCATACACACAAAACAGCAAACAGAGCATGGAAGCCACGAAGGCCTCGGAGGCGTCACAAACACAGACACTTACAGCACTGTCGTACATACATTTGCATGGTTACAGCATTAAATTGCCATGTATACCCATGAAATTGCACACAAACATACACACAGAAACATGCACACACACACACATACACACCCCAATGCATGGAGGGGAAAGTTAAGTTAATAACCATGGAGGGCAAAAGCTAAACTAGCCCAGTCCTACCTGGCAGGGCCACCATACCTCGTGTGAGAGGCTGTGCCTGCTACATCGCTGGGCTGTTTTCTTGAACATATGTTTCCTTTCATTCACGTCCTCCAATTGGAATCCGATGTACTCGCGAACGAAAGCTCTCATCAATCGCGACGCGGTCAGTACGTCCGCCTAGGGGCTTGCAGACAGGTCGCTGGTTTTGGTAATAGTCAAGTTTGTGTTCGGATATTTCTTGGGCCGATTTTCGGGACTGTGGGATTTTGCAGGACCTGGTTCTGCAATCGCAGTTCAAAATCCATTGCGCACCCTCCCCCCTCCCCCCCCCCCCCATGGCCGCCCCCCCCCCACCCCCCCCCCCCCCCCCCCCCCCCCCCCCCCCCCCCCCCCACCCCCCCCCCCCCCCCCCCCCCCTCTCCCCCATTCTAGTGAAGGAAAGCTAGCGAAGAATGATAGCCTAACGACGTTGACGATTAGGAGACAAGAGCAGGTCGAGTTTCTTGAGCAAGGTAAATCGCAAGTAAGTAGGGGGAAAAGTGTAGGGTTGGCTCAATCACTAACGCAGCACTACACCAAGAGTCTCGACGAGTAGCTGTCATTCTTTTGCTACAACAGCTCCGAGGAGACTGACTGGCTTGACGCATCAGATATGGGTGAGGTCAACGCCACGCTGCACAGGGTAGGGTTTTCAAAACGTCCGACGGAAAACGTCCGATTAACTTGACACGACGCGAAAACACGCGAAAACCCACGGCCAAGGCCAGGGTCCCGGGGCTGAAGCCCCGGGAGGGGGCGCCCCACCCCCCACCCCCCGACCCCGACCCTTTTCAACCGTTTCCCTGGGTTCTCAAACGTTTTATTAAGTGAGTCGTTTCACTTCGGGCATCGACAGATCGAAGCGTTTCGTTGAGGCGAGTTCAATGACTCTGTCGCGTCATGCTTTAAACATTTCGGGGCTCGTGCCCAGGGGGCGATTGAGTCCGTACGCACTTATAACCCTGCCCTGGGCGACTCTTCGTTTTACAAGAGCCATCGGCCAGACGCATCTGCCCGTCTCCCCGTCTCCCATAATTGTGAACATCGAGGCCGGCATATTCTGTGCAGGTGCAGGATAACTTCACTTGCACGCCGCTTGGCTTTCTGCTTTCTAGTGACTACTAAAGCGTTTTCCGCGTGTCGCACTTAGAACTTGTCTAATCATTCTGTCCAATTAGAGCAGCTCAGTCGACGGACCTCGCACTTGCCACCATGCCTAAGCTTTCCTTGATGGGGGATGCAATCGGTGCTCTCCTCACGTGGAGTAACGTCAAGCTTTCACTCGCAACAACTGAGGTGCGTATCAATGAAGCTTTGAAGTGCGCCCCCACGGATGTATTTGACTCACGCAGCCATCATTGTTACTACCTGTCGCTGTTTCCTTGATCGCTCGTTAACTCCTGAGTTGTAATACGTGAAGAGCTATAGAAGTAACTGTTGCTTGTGGGATCGGTATGGGGTGATTCACGCGAAACAATGCACGTGGGCAAGCGATTTCAGTTGTTCACTCCATACACTTAGACAGTTTGGAAGTTCCGAAGCTCGCAGCCATTATCTAAAGCGATCTCGCATTTCTTCCCATAGGCAGTTTGGGGACGGGCACAGATTCCAGGGAGACTGGTGGGAGGGAGGGAGAGGACATGGTAGTGCAGACAAGTCCTATGCAGCGTCGCAAGCGACGCGGAAAATTGGCGGAGAGTGTTGGCAACGGAACGACAGGTGGCAACGATGGCGCGACGGAAGCCAGTTAGTTATGAGACAGTTGGCTGACGTGTCAGGCTTCGTCTCAGTCATCTGTCGGACGGTCATCGGTCATCCGGTCATTCGGACGGACAAACGGACAATAGGGTGAATCTGGGAGCTCCCGCCCCCCAAGAGCTTTCTTTCTTTCACGCTTAACAATGTCGTCAACTTCCTACCGCATCATGATTCAAAGGGAATTCAGATAATTTCAATCCGTCGTCTACTCACCAACTCAACCTTCAACTAAGCACCCAACCTAACTCGCAGGATATGACAGCAACAGAACAGTATGAATCCCCCCTTTTCTATACTTTCTGTGCAGTTACAGGGACGTAGCGGTGAATGCGCATTTAAGGAAGCTGCTGCTGAGCGGAATTTGCAGCGCTCTCAAACCTGCACAGGGGGAACAGAAAATGACAGCCAGTCACTTGGGTTATCTCGGGAACTCCGATCTCTGTTTAAACTCCCCTCCCCAAGAAAGCTGTTTTGCCGCAACGTGCAAGGTGAGTTTGACTAAAGCCATCACAACGTGATGTGTGTAGTGTAGTGTGGGGTTTGGGACTTTGGGTGTGTAGTGTAGTGCATGGTTTGGGACTTAGGATGTATAGTGTAGTGTGTGGTTTGGGTGTGTAGGTCTCAGAATCTTCGTCTGAGGCCTTTGGCAAGTTGGCTGTTGAACAAAAGACTGCATCTTTGAGGGTGCATCCAAACTCTGGAGTTTTACGAACCTACGCACCTTACGTGGGTGGGTTTGAGGGTCTGACAGGTACTTGGTACTCCATGCTCAATATTTCTTTTTTTGGCTACGAGTAGTAGCTTCTAGCAAGCTCCATTAGCCAGCCCCTGGGTCAAGCCCTATATCAGCTTATACACTTCAAGAGTGGAGAATACTCGCAGCGGTCATTCTATACACGTAGATGAGAATGATTACAGCGACTGGGGAACCACAAAGGACACCAGCGGTGGAAGGGGCGGAAGCCTGGAACCTAATCAGGGTACAGGCTATACAGCGCGTGTCAGGGGACCAGGGGACGCAGCCTACAGGAAGCTGTCACCGTGTCATGAAGGATGACACAGTCTCCGGGAAGCTGACACAGTACAGACAGAAAAGGAGTTACTGTCTGTACCGAACTACCGATAGTTCTAAGGAAGTACATAAGTAGTCACCAAGACATAAAACGATTCAGTGAACCGCAATTGATGCTGATACTCCACGTATGACGCAGGTGACATACAATACTACTAATCCACTTATGGTACAGGTGTCATAGAACTATGTGTAACAAAAAAAAATCGAAGAACTCCGAAATCCAGGAGAACTCCAAAAGAAACCAAAAGTTTCAGAGGAAGGAAGGAAACTAGGCAAGAAAAAATCCTGCAAAGCCAGAAAAAGACAAACCGAATATCAAAGAAGGGCAACAACGGTATAGAAACCCTAGCTGGGTATAGGAACCTAATGCCAAACAATTGATAACAAAAGAGACAGATGTAAAAAAAAAAATTATGACCTCAAGGGGAAGCGGTCATTCCGTGCATGCGGACAAACCGCCAGAACACAGCAGGATCAAGGGGCTTTGTAAAGGGGTCAGCACAGTTGTCCTTAGTGTTAACATATGCAACCTTCAGCCGACCATCCTCAACCAACTCCTTGATATAATGATGAATTACATCAATGTGCTTGCTGCGAGGAATCAGCTGCCAGTCATTGGCCCAACTCAGAGACCCCAGGTTGTCACCCTGAATGGTGACAGTGGTGCACGGTAACCCCAGATCAGCCCTCAACTTTTTCAATCTCGCTATCAGCTGCGTCGGAATGCTTGTCATGCCAGCTTGCAAACACACTGGATAGCTTCAGGTTTGGCCCAAGGGCAGGGGAAAGGAGCTGCCTAGAAGCTGCTACTTGTAGCCCCAAAAGAAACATTGTCAATGCTATGTTATTTGTTGGTTGGTTGGTGGTTGTTGGTTGGAAGTGAGGCCTTTGCTTTTCAGCTTTGAGCAGTAGCTTTCAGGCAGCGCGTTGAGCCAGCCACTGAGCTACACCCCAATATTTTAGGAGTCCTGGATAGCAGATTGTGTCAGGTTCAAGTTGCACTAGGTTGTACTATCACTGGCTGAATAGCCAGTCAGACGAGCTGTCTAGAAGCTGTTGCTGGTAGCTGAAAAGGAAAGCTATTGGTTGGGATTTAGGCCTTAGCTGTTATCATCTGCTATTGCTTGCTAGCTTTAAATAAATAAATAAATAAACAAATAATACGCCTTATTACGCGGCAGGACGATGAGGGGGCCAGCCCGTTTGCTTTCATTGGGGCCAACCACCTTGCTTGCCAGCTTTCTCAACACTCACAATTTCTTACGTCTGTGCCCAACGCAGGGGTCTGCCAAAGTGCTGATACCTCTGCCCATCCCTCTGAGCGAGCATTTCCAGTTGAGGAGAGGTTCTTCGCAAATTCTGATGTTGGCCCTGTGTTGGAAAGCTCTGTCTTTCCCGATTTAGCCTACAATTGGTACGATGCCATCGACAGTCATCTGATTAGCTTGACCTCGTTGGATGATGACTACTCTTCTAATGATACTGACGAAAGCTATGGCCATGCTGGGCCAAGCATGGCAGAACTGATGAAAGAAGTGTTGTACCAGCAGGAGCATCCTGACGATTGGTGAGCACTTTGTATCAGTACTTTTTGGAAGAGCCCCCCCTTCTGGGGAGCGAGCGCCCTCAGATTCACCCCTTTGTCCGTTTGTCCGACCGACAACTGGGAATAAGCCTGACACATCAGCCAACTGTCTAATAATTAATTGGCTTCGGTCAGCTCCATCATTGCCACCTGTCGTTCCGTTGCCAACACTCTCCGCCAATTTTCCGCATCGCTGCATAGGACTTGTCATCAGTACTATTTTGTAGGAGTGGCAACGCAATTCGAACTGAATCCTCGATGTCGCTGGTTTGTGTCGGGAGACCCAAATCCCGGGGTGAAAAACAAGGGCAGTTGGCTAGGCTCCAAACTACTGACAATTTCGCTAAAACAGGGTCAAAACTAGTGATCGCTATATATAACGGGGGAAAATCCCTGTCCTGCCTGCATACTTCATGCTACACACGATACAACTTAGTACAGCTGTCCAGCAGACTGCCATGCCTTACCATGAAGAGAGAAAAAAATTGTTCATCACCCCCTCATTGTACATTCCATGACACTCAAAAATCCCAACCAAAATGAGGAGAAAAAAATATGATTCACCACCTGCCAAGCGCTAATAAATAAATAAATAGCCATTTATTAAATATTAAATATTTATATAAATAAATATATATGTATGAATGTAAATAAATAAGTACCTGTCAAACGCTAACATGGTGTTTGTTTCGATGTTATGCAGTCTCACACTCTCAACCAAAATCCCAACCAAAATCCAAGACACTCCCAACCAATTCTACGACACTCCCAACCAAAATCCCAGCCACGATTCGCTAACATGGTGTTTGTTTCGATGTTATGTTATGCAGCTTCTTGGAGACTAACTTCCCCGCGCATGACTTTTACGAGATGGTGAGCGATCTCTACACAACCAGCGATCGAGCGAAATCTTCACCACCAGCGATCGAGAGTGATCATTCCCTGGCATTCCTTCTCCGAAACATGCAATAGTTAGTTAGTTGTTACAGTCCAGGGGTAGACCAAATAGGCTAAAGGGACTCGCCCAACCATGACAGGAGGGAATTCTTCGAAAAAGCACTGATGAACTAAACCCCAAACAGTGAATTGAAGAAGACCTCACACGTAACGGCAGACACGGTCGTCGTGGATTGCAACTTGACCATTGACTCGGCAGAACTGCAAAAAGAACTGCAAAAGATGGAAACAAGAATTTCCAGAAAGAACCAAGAAAAAACCCAGCCTTGCAGCAATGCAACCGGACAATTATGCACAAACACAAGTTAAATTCACATGTTTCTCGGGGAGTGGGAGTTGTTTATAGAAATTGTGAACTGAATTTGCTCTGTTGTTGTGTTTTGAGATACCGTTGTACTTTTATGGCATGCATATACCCTTCAGAGTTGTAGTCAATGCCAGGTTGGCATCAGGGTGCTTCAGGAGGACCCCCAGCTCTGCTGCCTGAGGCATAACCAATTGTATAGCCTGCGTCCTGCGACGGAACGGACCCCCCCCACGTTGCGTCCTGCGGGGTCCGTTGCATGGGCGACAGAGGATGCAGCGTTCTGAACAACCCTGGTTGAATGAGTTGAATGGAGTATGCGTTATGAATTTGAATTTGAATTTGGAAATATTGGGTATGCGTTGTGATGAGTTACCCTGAACATGAGATGTGTTACGGCAGTTATGAATTTGAATTTGGGAATATTGAATATGCGTTGTGATGATATGCCCTGAACATGGGATGTGCAAAGGCAGTTCTGAATTTGAATTTGGGAATATTGAGTATACGTTGTGATGAGTTGCCCTGAACATGAGATGTGTTAAGACAGTTCAGAATTTGAATTTGAATTCGGAAATATTGAGTATGCGTTGTGATGAGTTCCCCTGAACATGAGATGTGTTAAGACAGTTCTGAATTTTAATTTTAATTTGGGAATATTGCGTATGCGTTGTGATGAGTTGCCCTGAACATGAGATGTGCAAAGGCAGTTCTGAATTTGAATTTGGGAATATTGAGTATACGTTGTGATGAGTTCCCCTGAACATGAGATGTGTTAAGACGGTTCTGAATTTTAATTTTAATTTGGGAGTATTGCGTCTGCGTTGTGATGAGTTGCCCTGAACATGAGATGTGTTAAGACAGTTCTGAATTTGAATTTGGGAATATTGCGTATGCATTGTGATGATATGCCCTGAACATGAGATGTGCGAAGACAATTATGAATTTGAATTTGGAAATATTGAGTATACGTTGTGATGAGTTGCCCTGAACATGAGATGTGGTAAGACACAATACGTTGAGTTGCATTATTTTCAGTGTACCACTGTTTCTTTTTGGGGCTACAAGTCGCAGCTTCGAGGCAGCTTCTTTCGCCTGCCCTTGCGCCAAAACTGAAGCTATCCAGTGCTTTTGAAAGCTGACATGACAAGCATTCTGACGCAACTGATAGCTTTGGGGTTTAGCCAGGGGCTGGCTAATGGAGCTGCCTAGAAGCTACTACTCCTAGCCCAAAAATGAAACAGTTCAGTGTTCCTGTAACTTTCCTGTTCTTAACTTTAGTGTGCGCACTCGGCCCACAGGTCTAACCATGGCCCAAGTTGTACCTTGATCTAATGATCTTCCATTGCTAGGCTTGTACCTGAACACTAATCTTTACCCCCCGTACCCTTGAACTGTTAGCATACGTCCTAACAGCCCATGTCTGCAATGGTGACTTTCCCCAGCTGCAGCGTACGGGAGGGTCCCCTTAACACCACGCCCCTCCAGGCGTTATCTTTTTTTCCCTAACAGACTGATCTATTCAGCTTTAATGTGCTTGTACTTGAACTTTAGCTAGGTAAAATGGCTTTGACCTTAATGCAGGAGTATTTCGGTTGTTGGGCCCCCTGTGCACTTATTTTTTGTGTGATGTCAATTTGCCCGGCTGGAAGGTGGAACCATGCCGTTTGTAATTTGAAGTTGAACTTGGTTACATGGCTCCATCCAGCAACTTGGCTGCTCGATTGTTCGGCAGTAACAAAATCAATTTAAATCAAAGCATTATGATCCATATACATGGTGCACTGTACGTAGAACAGGTCAATTAGATAGACATCGGTATACCTTATGTAGACAAGGTCCACTGGATTGTATGTTAAATGTTTTTCAGCTAACTAACCCTGGACTGCTCACTGACTTCCAATTTCAAGTTCCCCCCCCCCCCTCCCCCCCCCTCCCCCGTGCAATACCAGGGAACATACTTTTGTATAATTACATTCATTACAGGGCAGGGAGGTGCACAGACTTAAGTAGCAAGGCACCTCGAGGAGGTTAGGGATAACCTAACCCTGCCAGCGGTATAACCGACTGGTGTGATCAGCGGTATAGCCGACTGATGTGATCACAGTCACAAGCTGACTGGACATGGTGGACACGAGGCCTCTAGCAGATACATACGTAAGCCACAAGCAACGGCATATAAGCCCTACTATAACATACTACGCGAATGGAGTCTTGCCCAGTTTTACCACGTTCATGCATGGTACTTTTCCTCTCTATTATGTAACAGCAGCAAATCTTTTTATCAGGCATCCCTTTTTTACAAAAATACAAACATCCTGAGCAATTATGTAATTCAGTATGTATTTTGTTGAAGTTACAGTCCACGATGTAGCAAATTAGGCTTATGGGACTTGCCCATCCACAAATAATAAATATAAGTTTTGACTGTCCCTCGGAGAGGCTATTAGCAAGTAAAAGATATGAAGACCTGCTCCCCACGAAATTGTAGTGATACGACGGAGGCCCTGAGATGAAGAACTACAAGCTGCATTATGTGGTTCACTACAGGACCTCAGGGATTGATTGCATTTCTGTAAAGGCATATGACATTACATCGCATTTACATAGGCTACACATAACGCTAGTCTCCGCAGCCACGCAGGACTGCAGGAGCCAACTTTTATTACATGTACAAGGATCTTCGCAGACAATATTTCAATCGCCCCCACCTGCTTTCATTACAGAGAACTACATCACTGTTTCACTGTAATGAAACTTGAAAATTAGTACGCCATGCCACAGGCGTGAGATTGAGGGAACCCTCCCTGTTGCATGCATGTGTACATACTGGAGAATGGCTACCATGTTGGGTGTATTTGGTTTCACAGACCCTCTGCGCCTGAGCTTTGACTACCACGTTACACCACGGAGGGAAGTTCTCTACCTCCTCCAAGGCGGCAAATCTGAGATATTGTGAACCTGGCTAGGGCTCGAATGTCAGACCCGCCTGATTGTTGACTGGGTAATACTACACCATACAGCCCAGAGCTCGAAACTTGATTGGTTCACTGTATCACTAGTTCAGTACCTTAGTAACTGTACCATCAACAATCACTTTTTCGTGCTAATTTTAAACAATTCCTGCATCACATTTGTTGCACGCTCAATCTTTGCACGGGACAACAGGTCCCTTCCAGCTGTCCGTTTCCACTTTTAAAAGGTGTGAAGATATTAATATATTAAAGATCTTAAACTGCCGACCACATGGTGAGGCACAAGGTGAGGCAGATCTACTCGGAGCTGGGACCAGCTAGGACCGTTAGGAGCCTGGGCATAAGCATGGGTGTTCACGCGTTTGGAATGGGGCGTCGACTCCGTCGACCCGGAATACCCCAGAAAATCGAGTGCATTTTGGAGGCTCGAGGCAGGGCAGGCAGGGGCATACGCAATGAGCAGAGGGACACGTGAGTAGCTAGTAGCTTAGCTCAGGCCCAGCAAGGAGCCTGAAACCACAGATGTTCGGGCATCAAAATCTCTGCGCTTGGCAGAACAACGCCATAATGAGCGAGGGGGGTACCAAGCTCGGGGTCCATGCAGCGCAATCACCCGGGACCTTCAGCGCATCTTCAGAGCAAGCAATGGAAATCGAACGGCAAAACAGGCTGACAGATTTGCCCTGGGCCTTTGCAAGCCAGATCTGAGGCGCCGGCAGTCTCATTCGTGAGTTAAAAAGCAGTTTCGCGCATCGCAGAAAATTGTGAAACCAAAGCTTATCTAACGTCATTTTCACCTGAGGCCACCGAAGTAGCCCAAGGTGACTCCATGGGGACTGATCCCTATCTGGGTCCACCTCTCGCGCAGTTTTCCAGAAGAGATGCTACATCCGGGAATGACACAATGAAGCTAATCCAAGCTATAAAGAAAGAACGCTGCGCGTTTTATAGCTGTTCAAGCGGCACTGCAGGGCATGAAAAATTCACTGACAAATTGAGCTGCTCAAACTGTCACTTCGAAGGTTCGAGCAGGGGTTCTTGCCGAACCCCTTTGTAGGGGTTCTTGCCGAAAATAAGTGTACAGCAGCCCCCCTGGGCTTTTGTCCCCCCACCCGCACCCGCCACCCCCTGGTTACAAGTTAGGGTGTAAGACCGTCCTGCACCTGCGCCTGCGCCTGCGTAGTTAATTGGCTTCAGCAGAACGCCTTGCTCCTGAAACCGTTTGGACGGCAGCATCTAGGGCTTACGACGGAACCTACTCATTGGAACGACACCAGTGGCGATTTGATTTCATTCCCCTTGCGGTCATTTGCATGCCACAGACTGAGTTGACAAATTCGCCGACCTCGCATGTATTGATCCTCTAGTTTTAGCACCCTTTCTAGCACCTATTCTTCATTTCTGGCATACACCGTACAGTTACTCAGGCTCACCTTAGATCTAACAGTATAATGTCAGGTGTTACCGAGCGGGATGAGTGCGTCTATATGGCCAAGCTTGTAAGCTTAGTCCTTTGAAATCGCCAGTACATCAGCCATGATGAAACCTCTGACAAGCCGGCTTACCACCTTCCTGTTGTTTCGGATGTCGTAGGCTGAGCAGGCTGAGCGCTACGATGAGATGGTGGAGGAGATGAAGAAGGTCGCCCAGCTTGTCGACAAGCAGGAGCTGAGTGTTGAGGAGAGGAACTTACTCTCAGTCGCATACAAGAATGTTATTGGAGCTCGCCGTGCTTCTTGGAGGATCATCTCCAGCATAGAGCAGAAGGAGGAGAGCAAGGGCAACGAGGAGCACGTTCAGTCAATCCGCAAGTACCGCGCCCAGGTGGGTTCCTGTTGGAATGCTACTGCCGTTTGCTAGGGCACCCATGATTTTCGATCCTTTACTTCCAGGTCTCGCGTCAGCGTTCATTGTTTAACTCGTCTTTGCTCTGTCGTCCCTTCTTTCACTTGTCGAATCTGTACATTCAGGTCGAATTTCGACTGTGGAAGATGTATCGAGTCTTCATAACTTTAGCTGCGTATTCCTTTTATGTTTGCCTTTCCTCTTCTTCTCCTTTGAACATGTAGAGCAGCGCTGTTGTGACATTCTATTTGATTTTTCGTTCGTCGTTCGTCTTAGCTGATTCACACCAAATTGCTTCATGTGATCTTACCTACCACCTCACCGTAACCTGCATATCGTCAGATCTTGTAAGCACAAAGCACCGTTTGTCGTTTCGAGCCATCCTGCCAGATATGCTTCCACTTGCCGCCAATTCATTCGCCCTCGTTACCTTCTCCTGGCCTTCTATGTACGACTTCCGAGTCCCGAACAACCCTTTTTTGCTTGCGTGTTTCAAAGCTGTTGCCACGTGCCAACCACCCATGCAGGTCGAGAAGGAGCTGAGCGATATCTGCGGAAGCATTCTGGAGCTGCTCGACGTCCACCTTATTCAGAACTCCTCCACGGGCGAATCCAAGGTGTTCTACCTCAAAATGAAGGGTGACTACCACCGCTATCTGGCCGAGTTCAAGGCTGACCAGGACAGGAAGGATGCCGCTGAGCACACCCTGCTGGCCTATAAGGCTGCCCAGGTAAAATGGACACCTGTATGTGTGCCAGTCTGTCTAGTTAACAGCCTTATGGCACTGCCAAAAGCTTTGTCTGTAGCATCAGAGCAGCGGATGTTGTCCACAGTTGGTTATGTGCACCAGATGTCAGCTTCTTAGTTACCTTGTTGTCAAGGGTGACCTACCTGCTTAGCATGTCCTGTTGGAGCATGCCCTCTAGCAGATCCATTCGTCAACCATATCCTGAAGTACTAGTGTTTCCCCTTTCTGCGTAGGACATTGCCTTGGTGGATCTGCCCCCTACCCACCCCATCAGGCTGGGTCTGGCCCTCAACTTCTCTGTCTTCTACTACGAGATCCTAAACTCTCCTAAGCAGGCCTGCACTCTGGCCAAGACGGTAGGTGTGCCCGGAGACATGATCCTGGTGACTTAGTGTGTGCGATAGAGTGTGTGCATAAACCGATATATATATGATGTTAGCATGTCTTACTGTTGGCGGGTACGCAATTTGTGGAAGACAGATTGGAGGTAACTCTCCAATATGTATTTAGATGTAGAATTGGCCAAGGGAGAGTCCTCTCGTTGGATTGATTGGTAATTGCGATCTGAGAAAGATAGTGTTGGACAACGCCAGATCTCTGATGGGCCATGGGCCTGGGCTGAGCTGCGGGCTGAACTGAAACCTTTTCTGAGCCACCACCTGATTACAAGTAACTCTGGCTTGGAACTGGAGCTATAAGGATTACACTACCCACACCTCCCATCTCTAACAACTTCCATCTCCCAAGACTTCCATCTCTCTTCAATGGTTGTCACATAGCTTCCGGGGACAAGTAGTATGTATGTTACAGTTACTTGTTGAATTGCCCGATCTTGCCTGCAACTTGCTATCTGAATGTATGTTACAGTCCAGGGGTAGGCCAAATAGTACAGGCCAAAAAGCATATGATTAATTTGATCTTGTGTACAGCTTGGTGATCAATTGGGATTATGTGAACTCGGAGATCTGATCGATGATGTGAGCAAATTAAATATTTGTTTGACCATGTGTCTAACTCAGATATCCATGATATAGCATGTGTATCTATCTCAACTCCCCCCCTCCCCCTGCCCGCCCCCCCCCCCCCCCCCCCCCCCACACACACACACCCTCGCCCCCTCCTCTCACTCTCTCCCCCCCATCCTTACTGCCGCCAGGCCTTTGATGAGGCGGGAATCCCCCCCCCCCCCCCCTCCCCCCCCCCCCCACACACACACTCACACACACATGCACAGACACACACCATCACAACCACCACTACCATCCTTGCTGCGGCCAGGCTTTCGATGAGGCCATTGCCGAGCTTGACTCCCTTGGCGAGGAGTCTTACAAGGACAGCACCCTCATCATGCAGCTGCTGAGGGACAACCTTACTCTGTGGAGCTCTGACATGGAGGTGAGATGCTGGGATGTAAAAGTGGCAGTATGTGACCAAATGAGTGACATGGTGTGGAATGGGGTTGACATGGTTGGGAATTGGGTAGACATGGTTGGGAATGGGGTTGACATGGTTGCTTATGGGCGAGATCTGTTTACAAATGAGATGGTGATGGGAACAAACATGGTTCCAAATGGGATGTATTTATTTAATGTGGGACAAGGGGGGGGGGCAAGAAAAAAGCTGCCATACCGCATCTTCGCTTTGGGTAGAGCTTATCCTCAAACTATAAAAAAACAATTAGCCAGAAATAAAGTTGTTCAGAAGTTAGAGGAGTCCAAAGTTTTTTTCACCCAATGCGGCCCTCTCAACTTTGCGATAAATCACGTTTGAGCAATATTTGGGAAGATCTAAGAGCATTACTGGAATGGGCACGAAAAGATCTTTCGACTGACCCCCATTTAAGGGGGGGGAGGGGGAGGTAATCGGGTTATAGGAGGGGGGGGGGGGTAAAAAAAACTTGTTTTCAACTTTATTTTCCCCCTCGTATTGTATGAAACTTCCACAATTTCCACTCCCATCTGAATCGGACATCATAGGGAACATGCGATCCAAAATCTGTCTCTCTGCTCCCCCCCTGATGTGGGATATATATATAGAGAGAGGGAGAGGGTTGGAAATGGTATGTATTTGGTAACAAGTGGGATTTTTATGGGTGTAAATGGATATATTTGGTAAGAAGTGAGATATGTAGATATAGTTCAAGTGGGATATAGATGAGTTGGAAATGGGATATATTTGGCACCAAGTGGGATAGAAATGGAAGTGGGCTATATTTTGTTCGTTTAGGATATATATGAGTTGGAAATGGGATATATTTGGCAACAAGTGGGATAGAAATGAAAGTGGGATATATTTTGTTCATGTGGGATAAAAAAATGAGTTGGAAATGCGTTATCCTTGGTATCCAGTGGTATATATTTAGGGGTCGGCTATGTTGTATACCAATTAATATTAGATAAAATTATACGGATTTGCACTGCCTGTAAGTCAAGGCATTTCTTTGTTCAGATTTGAATTTAGATGGCTTATTTGAAAGCTCTTGGTCTCCTCTTTCACAATATGCAATAACATTAAGTTTTCAACGAGCCATTTTTTTAGAAAAAGGACCTTAGGTGGCTTGTGCACAGTATAGGTTGGCTTGGGCCAAAAACTTTTTTTGGGGGGGGGGGGGGGGGGGGGGGGGGGGTAAACAAATACATTTAGATCGCTTACGTGAAAGGTCTTGATCTCCTCTTTCACAACATGGAATAAAATTAAATTTCCATCATACCAATTTTATTTAAATTGGATTTAAAGTTGGCTTGGTCCAAATGGTACCTTGCTTCATTTCTGTAACATCCCAGATTGGCTCCCAACAAAATCTGGCTCCATTAGAGGCTTAGTTATTTTACAACATATTGGGTGCTTTTTCAAAAATTGATTTGGACAATTAAATCCGACTTATGGCCTCTCCCAGGCTAACATGAGTCAATTCGGCCTTTTTCTCACCAAAAGTCATATATCGCTGCTCGCTGAAAAATCGAGGTTGACATTGATTGTACCTCGATCGAAATGGCTCAGCCGAAATTTTGATCCATCTAGAATTAATTTAGGGGGTCCTGGGACCTGGGAAAAGGTCTTCACAACCCTAAAAACCCCTAAAACAACCTAAAACTTGGTTTCTAGGTTTTGAGACATTGAAGTCTGGACCGACATAATCTGTGAAGAAAAAAAAGGAAAAACAATTGGGGCGTTGGAATGCGTCGGAATCGCTCAGAAGCTCGCAACGCAATAATTATGGTCACTGGGTGGCTCATGTTAGCTTTTGGGGGGGGCCTTATTGAACTAATATTAATTTAATGTTATATAATATTATATGATATTAGTTTTTTCCCCAGTAATATTAGTCGCCGATCCCTATATAAATTTGGGTTTAAATTTGATGTATGTAGTTTAAGTGGGATAGGTATGGGTGCAAATAGGCGAGATATAGTCGAATTGCGATTTATATGGGTGTACATGGGTTGTATTTAGTACGAAAACGAAGTGGAATATATGTAAGTTGGAAATGTAATATATTTGCAACAAATGGGATGTATATGGGTGTAAATGTGATCTATCTGGTAACAAGTGGGATATATATGGGTGCAAATGGGGTTCTTTAGGGGGCGAAAAAGCTGTTAGTTGTTTCCCGAAGGCTTAAAAGAGCTGCATGGTGCTACGTAAAGACACTGGTTCCTTTCATTAAAGCAATTCAGTGGACGATTTGGATTTGGGATTCGCAGGTAGTAGTTTGTACCTTTCAGGAAAAATTTCCTACAATTCTCAGGATTCTCGTACATTCCCAGAATTCTTGATCCTCGGGCTAAAATCCCTTAGTTTGAGTAACGAATGACTAAGAGTTTTGAAACCCCAAATCCATATCATCCGCTGAATGGCTGTTAGAATAAGTTCCCTACCGTTGCCTTTCTAGACTCTTGCTTCCTCATTATCTCGTAGAACTGCGCCACATGCTTGGACACGCACCTCCTAGCCCAGCAGCAATAGCTCGGCAGCTCAGCCCCCCTCCCCTTAGGCACTGCCCCATCCCCCTCCCCATAGTTACTGCCCATAGACACTGCCCCCTCCCCCTCCCCATAGACACTGCCCCATCCCCCTCCCCATAGTTACTGCCCATAGAGACTGCCCCCTCCCTCTCCCCATAAACACTTCCCCATCCCCCTCCCCATAGTTACTGCCCATAGACACTGCCCCCTCCCCCTCCTCATGGGCACTGCCCCCTCCCCCCAGCCTGCCCCCTCCTCCCCCTAGACACTGTCACAGGCTGTTCGTTGCTTTCCGTTCCCTAACAACATTCTACTGCCTTTCCTGACCCCTACCGCTGCCTTGCCATTCACAGGATGCCCCTGGTGATGGTGAGATGAAGCTCGAGGACGCTGACGCATGAGCCTCTGAGTTTGCTTGTCAAGACTCTCTGTTGGGATCCCAGTTGGTGTTCCCAGCACTGGGTTCATTGTTGTGTTATCGTGTCCGTGTCCCTGATCAAGCTGGGCGGCGCTGGATCCCTCTGCGCATCCCAAACAGGCATTCAAACAATCTGTTGTGTAATGGGGTAGAAAGTGGCTTGGTAGGGCGGGTAGCTTGGATGTATGCTCTCTGGGGTCTCTCCAGATCCTGTGGAGCCATTTGACCATGTCCAAGTTGCTCTGACAGGGCTTGGATCCTGAATGCAACCGTGTTCAAGTTTGGATGTGTGCTCTTTGGGATCTCTCCAAATCCTGTAAAGCTATTTAACCAAGTCCAAGTTGCTCTGTTAGGGCTTGGTTATGTGAAAGTAACCAAGTTCAAGTTTAGATGTATGCTCAGTGGATCAGCAGTGGGATAGAGTGCAGGATCGTGCAGGTAGCTTGAGTGCGTGCTGCAGCCTGTGGCTACCCCTGCGGCAGCCTGCTCCCTGTTTAGGTTGTCAATCAGGTGTTCAGGGTGTTAAACACCTGTTTATGTACGACATTGGTAAAACATTTAGGTGTTGAACACGTGGTAACATCCTGAACACCTGTTAAACAACCTGAAAAGGTGCAGGCTGCCGATGAGCACATGATGTGTATGGGTTCCCTGCTGCGCTTGAGGCCCCTAATTCTGAAGTCAGTTGTGGTGTTCATGCTGAATAGTCCCCCTCCGAGGGGGTGTGCTGCTACATGCAAGCAGCCTTGCCTAGTTTAGCACATGGTAATCTAGCAAACGAGAGTTGTGATAACGGAGTGGGGGGAGCGGGTGGGGGAGCCTTTCTGGCTTACACGCCAATGATGGAATTGATGAAGCCATACAACCCTCCCTGTTAAGTGGCGGCTGAAGCAAGGGCTTTTTCATAGGTGCTTGCAGGGATGTCTGGTCTTGTACAAGAGAGGGTTCCTTGCAAGGGGCTGATGTGATTTGTAGATGCTGTGGCAGGGGTGGTTGGAAATTTAGTACTTGGTAGTGCGATATGTTAGTAAGCTATGTGCCGACTTTGTAAGATCCTTAGCTCTAACTTTGCCCCCCCCCCCCCCTCTGTCTCTTCCCTCCTCCCGCTCCCATTCAGGAAGGATCAGTGTACGAAAAGTACTTCAGCAGCAGCATCAATGAAGAAGAGTATATCATACATGTATATTATATTAAATTATCACTGTACCACGAACTTAGGGCCCCCGTTGTTTAAACGACTGTTTGGGTTTCAGTTCATCAGAGCTTGCCCTTCCTGTACGGTTGGGCAAGCCCCTCTAGCCTATTTGGCCTACCCCTGAACTGTAACATACCTACAAATATGGTCCCATATGCCCTTAGGCGTGCACTCCGGTCTGCAGAAATGTAGAAAATAATCTACCCCCCTGTTCCACACCCACTGAGACTATCAGCATGTATAGCGGTGCTCTCACGCGTTTTATGACTTGGTGACTACTTATGTACTACCTTAGAACTATCGGCTCTCCTGAGCCAGCTTCCTGGGGACTGAGTCATCTTGAGATGACTCAGTGACAGCTTCCTGTCACCTACGTTCTGATCTCCTGTCTCCTACGGTCTGATCTGTACCCTGTTAGGTTCCTGTCTACCGTCTCCTTTCACCACAGGTGCCCCTTTATGGGTCTCCTGTGTCTGTAACGTTATCCTTGTCTCCGTGTATAGATTGGTGCGTCTGTTCCGCTGCTTTAATCTACTGTCCACTCTACCGGAGTGATTTCAAGCTGATAGGTAATTGGGCTCCTCATCACTACCACTGCTTTGATAATGCAACTTCCGCGAGGGCCTCCTGCCGGCTTTGTGAAACTTACCAAACTTAATGGTGTTTCATGGGCTCGTGGGATCCGCAGTGTCATTGTGAGCAATGGATGCGACCGAATCCTCCCAACGGGGGTGAAGGTTCCTCTAGATTGGCTAGACGACTGCGCGCCAGCGGCCTCTGCTGCCAGAGAGGAGGGTCCTTCCGCCATCAAGGAAGTAACCCCCCCCGATCAATCCTCCAACTTTACGGTTCCTTCTCTCAATGTTCGACGCCTGTCCTCTGATGTTGAGGATGTCCTGATGAAGCTGTGTTGTGTACAGACACAGATCATCCGTTGTGCATCAGACCCGCAGCCTCATTGCGTCCCCTTCAATTATGATGAAGACTACTCTACTACTACTGATGATGAGGAGGACTTGAAGAGTGCTACGAGTGCTGACTTCGGTGGCGTGACCCCATCTGCTGCTGCCACTCGTGTCTTTGAGACTTCCGCTGTTTCGCCGGTGTATGAGCCTCCTGATCAGCAGATGCCTAGTCGAGAGCTTTCGCCTGTGTATCAGCCTCAGCCTTCGTCGGCGCCTCCCTTTGAGCCTGTTCCCCCGGCTTACCCGGAGGTGGCTAAGCCCACTTTCTTGAAGGGCTTTGCTTCTTTTTCCTCTGCATCTGCCCCCATGGAGCGTGGCCTCCCTGGCTACCACACTCGCTCTCGCGAGGCTGCTGATTCCTCTGCACGCACCTCTGCTGCTGGTGCCTCCCTGGAACCCCCTCCGCCTCCGCCGGTGGAGCTGCCTCCTGCCCCTGGCCCTCCTCCTATGCTGCATACGCGGTCTTGCGCATCTTGGGAGCATCTGCTCACTGGCGGATCTCCTCCGACTTTGAACCTTCGGGACTACCGCCTGATCAACATGGATCGACGGGATGGTGAGTCCTTGAACCGCTCTTTGTACGGTCGGATGGATATGCAGGCTACAATGGCAAATGTTAGTGTGAAGCTGAGGCATCGCCGAGTGATGGCTTTCTCTGAGCTTGGTACCAGGTGTCGTTCTTTTCTTGGTCCAGTCACTTCTGGGATTCTGTATCCCCCAGATCATGGTGTTTCCTTTGGTGGTACGAGGCGTAGTGATCACGAGAATCTTGGTTATCAGTTTGTGCGAGTGCCTGTCCCTCTGTGTCCTGTTAGCCCAGATTTCGAGCTGCTTATGAGTGTTGCGAGGTCCATTCCTGTGATTAGGAACATAGACGACCAGCGCGCTCTTGACGCTGGTCTTGCTGCGGAGTATTTCATGGACATTCGTAGGTCCTTGGCTCCTGTCCCTTCTGCGATTGGAGCTGGGTCTAATACCCTCATTCATGGTGAGTCTCGGTTTGATCCTGCATTGTTGGGGTTCAGTGCACTGCCTCTCGAACGTCAGGAGTTCATGTGTTTAACTATGATGCTCGCGAACATGGAGGACGATATGGTCAAGGTATACCAGGACTTTGCCACCCCTCGGGATATCCTTTTGGATATCCGGAAGACGCAGTCTGATGCCCTTGCCTCTAGAGTCCCTCTCATGCGTATCGAACTTCATAATGCGCACATGGGCCCTTCTGACCGTGTCGATGATTTCTTTCGCATGGTTCGCAGTCTGTGCACTGACCTCCGCAGTGCTGGACATCCTGTCACTCAGCGCCACGCCATGGAAACCATTGTGAATGGGATCCGTTTGATCCGATTTGAATCGCTGCGGATCCAGTACGGTATGATGTTGGCTAACAGACAGACTGTAGATTACTGGTCTTGTCTAGAGGCATATCGGTCTCTCGACATTTTGAACATTGCTCTCCCCAGGTCCGACTCCAGGCATCCTGGTTGGTCCCGGGACGCTCCCCAGGTTCCTGCCAATGCTGCGTTTCAGCGTGGGCAGGGATCTGGTTCTCAGGGTTCTGGTTCCAACAAGCGACGTCTGGATTGCACTTGGGGCCCATGCCTCAGCAAGACGACCCACTCGGAGGATCGCTGTTTTACGAAGCATCCGCACCTGCGTAAGACCAAGCCTGGTGCACCGGTTACCAATCCGGTGCCCATGGCCTTGGCCCTTCCAGGTGTGCTTACTCCGCGGCAGCTGGCCTCCTTGCAGGCTCAGATTGATGGGTATGCTTTGGACAAGAAATAGGAGGTACGCTCTGTCCTTTTCTCTTGCACTGCGAAATTTTCAAATGTCTGCAGCCCGAGCCTGTCTGAGGGTGTCTGGCATGTTGATTCTGGAGCTGGGATGTCAATCACAGGTGATATGTCTTTGTTCACTGTGTTTCATGCTTCTGAGACTGGGCCAGCAGTTAAATTTGGTGATGGTGTGGTTCAACGGTCTGTGGGTCAGGGTTCTATTGTGTTATGTAGTGATTGGTTACCAACACCAATCACTTTAACCAATGTTCTCTACATCCCACACTGTCCGGTGAACCTCATGTCAGTAAATGCTGTTGCCCATGCTCACAACAGCAAGATTTCTTTTGATAGTCTTAGTTGTACTGCCACACAGGGCTCTTCTGTTCTGTGGTCTTTCCCTGCCTCCAGTGATGGTGTGTACAAGTTTGCATGTAGGCCTTGTCACACCCCTCGTGGCCGTTTGTATGGTGCTGAAGATTATCCAGCTTTTGCTCTTGATGTTGATGAGGATGGTGGAGTTGTGATCCCTACCACTCCTGAATGGTTGTGGCATAGGCGGCTGGGTCACCCTGGCTATGATGCCATGCACAACCTTGTAAGGAAGGGTTTGGTTCAGAACTTACCCCTCACTCTCCAACAGGTGCAAAGACTGTCTAAGATCCCATGTGATGCTTGTCAGAAGGCAAAGGGAAAACGTATCCCTTTTCCTAAAGAAAGCAAAACTAGGATCCGTGCCCCATTACAACGCCTTCACTTGGACATCATGGGGCCATTTAATATTAGGGGCTTGCGTGGGGAGTTTTATGTTCTGTGTCTCACTGACCAATACTCTGGCTATGCTGAGGTCTTGTGCTTGAGAACCAGGGATGAAGCTCCCTTAGCAGTTCAAACTACCATCCTCAGATGGATGACTCAGCTGCATGGATTTGTTTTCAAGTGTCTTAGGTCTGACAGGGCTAAGGAATTTATAGTGAAGTGGTTCGAGGATTGGTTAGAATCGGTTGGTGCTGTGCATGAATTGTCCATGGCTTACACTGCTCAGCAGAATGCGACTGTGGAACGGTACAATGGGGTCCTTCAGAACGTAGCTAGGAGCATTCACTTAGAGTCTAAGCTCACTAAGTCCTTCTGGCCCTATGCCTTCCTCGCCGCTTGTTACCTACGCAACCGGCTGCCTAATCAGGGTGACAAGACTCCTTATGAGTTGTTCTTTGGGGTTCTACCTGATGTATCGTTATTGCGCGTGTTCGGGTGCCCATGCTATGTTACCTTAGTGAATGGGAAGAAACGCAATAAGCTAGACGAAAGGGCGTTATCTGGTAGACTGGTTGGGTATTCTCTGGTGAGTAAGGGTTATTTTGTTTGGGTTCCGAAGTTGCGCCAGGTGGTAGAGAGTCGTGATGTGCTCTTCTATGAACAGTTTAGCTATAACTGTATCCCTGGGCTCTTTCCCTATGATGGATCTCAGTATTTTTCTCGCACCCCTGCCGCTATCATCGGTAACGGGCTTGATACTACTGACAATGTCCTGGGCCCTTTACCAACCCCGATTGTTGACCGCTTTACTGGTCATGGGATGACGATGCGTCCCAGGCCAGGTAATGATGGTGCTGTATCGCGTGCGGCGGCATTGGGCCAGGGGGAGTCTGATGTTCCTTCAAGCTCTAATTTATTCGAATCTCAGGGGGTCGCCGGGCCTTCCTCTGCGCCACGTTTCGTCGGTGAAGTCGTAGGATTAGGACAGCCTCGGGTCATAGTGGAACCTAGTACAGGTCCACTGCCCACTAGTCGCCACCCCCCGTCCACCTATTCGGATGGCTCGCGGGAGTTGTTGATCACTTCGCCCCCTGCTATACCTGGTGGTTTATACCGGACCAGGCATTGCGACGATGTGGCCGTCACAGATGATGTGAGTGATGACCTCGAACACTGGTCCGGGTCAGATACTGCGTATGGCTGGGGTGTTCCAGTGTACCCAGGCTTCGACGATTTAGAGGCAAAGGAGGCCGGCCTTGTTCAACCACGCATGAGTGCTGCGCTGGGGGCTTTATTACCGGTTACTGCTGATACTGCTGATATCCCCGCTGCCCATGTACAAGTACACTGCTTGTACGTGGGGGCTTTTATTTCTACCTCTACTGAACTCTCTTATAAAGCTGCAATGTTACCTACCAACCCTGACAGAGATCTCTGGCTGCAGGCTATGAAGGATGAGATGGCCTCCCTCCATGCTCATGGCACTTGGGTCCTCAATCCACAGCCTCCTAGGCAGAGGATTCTATCTGGCAGATGGTTATTTGTCAAGAAACATGGGGCTGATGGTTCTTTGCGTTTTAAAGCTCGTTTTGTAGTTCGTGGTTTTCTGCAACGTCCTGGGCTGGACTACCATGATGTATATGCCCCCGTCTCCTCTAAAGCAGGTCTTCGTGTGCTCCTTGCTGCCATCACTCATAGAAAAATGTTTGTGAGGCAGCTGGACATCAAGACTGCATTCTTGAATGCCAAGCTGGAACCTGGTCTGGACCTGTTCTGTTACCAGCCTGAGGGCTTTCATGAACTTGGTCCTGACAATTTTCCCCTTGTGTGCAAGCTGATTAAATCTCTTTATGGTTTGAAGCAGGCACCCAGGGCTTGGAGCAAAGATGTAAAGCAGGTTTTGGTTGCCCACGGTTTTACCATGTGCAAAGCTGAACCTGCTCTGTATTTCAGGAGGGATTCTACTGGTGGGTTGAGCTATGTCCTGACCTATGTGGATGACTTTATCTGTGCTTTTAGTGAGCTGCATAGGTATGCCTTGCTGATCAAGGCTATGGAAGCAGCTGGGTGGGAAGTCAAGGAAATGGGTGTACCTGTCCAGTTCCTTTCATTGGACATGACTTGTACACTTGATTCTGACGGCAGGTGTGTTAAGATAGACCTCTCCCAGCACTCCTACATTGTTGAGCTGGTGGAGCAGTTTGGTCTCACTGCTGCTACCAAGCCCAAGTTTTCAGTTCCCATGGCCAAGTGCACTGTCACTGATCCTCCTGGAGAACCTCTGGCCTCTAATAGCCAGTACCTCTCTCTTGTGGGGGCTTTGCTGTACCTGGCTACCTGTACAAGGCCTGATATTTCTTTTGCTGTTAGCTACCTGTCCAGGTTTTCTGCTCAACCCACTGCCCCCCTGTGGGCTGCAGCCAAGCGCTTGCTTTTGTATTTGAGAGAACATTCCCATCTGGGCCTCACTTACACTCACAGCCCTGGTTTCTCTTTTACTGTCTTTAGTGACTCATCCTTTGCTGATGATGGGTCTGACAGGAGATCTCAGACTGGCTATGCTGTGCTTGCTGGGGGCTGCCTTGTGAACTGGATGAGCAAAAGGTAACCCACTGTTGCTGTTAGCTCCAGTGAGGCTGAGTATCAGGCCCTGTCTCAGACTGCCCGGGAGGTGCAATGGTTGAAAAAGTTGAGAATTGATCTAGGGCTGCCTTGTGACCTGGTCACCATTCAGGGTGACAACTTGGGGTCCTTGAGCTGGGCCAATGACTGTCAGCTGCTCCCTCGCAACAAGCACATTGATGTCATCCATCACTATATCCAGGAGCTGGTGGAGGATGGCCAGGTGGATGTTGCCTATGTTAACACTAAGGACAACTGTGCTGACCCCTTCACCAAGCCCCTTGATCCTATGGTGTTCTGGCGTTTCATTCGCATGTTTGGAATGACTGCTTCTCCTTAAACCAATTTTTTGGTTACATGTATTCTAGAATTTTGGTTACATGTATTCTGGAATTTTTGGTTACATTTTAGGGTTTCTTTGGTTACATTTAGAGTTTCTTTAAGTTATCATTGATTGGCATTAGGTTCCTATTCCCAGATCGGTTTTTCTATACCGTTGTTACCCGACTTTGATATTTAGTTGTCCTCTTATATCCACTTGGCAAATTTTGGTTCTTTGCCTTGCTTCATACCTTCCCTTACACCCTTTGGGTTTCATTTGAAGTTTCTCTCGATTTTTTTTTCCCGGAGTTCTTTGAATTTTTTTTTTTTTTTTAATTTGTTACATATAGTTCTATGTCACCAGTGCCATAGGTGGAGTAGTACTATTGTATGTCACCTGTGTCATAGGTGGAGTATCAGCATGTATAGCGGTGCTCTCACGCGTTTTATGACTTGGTGACTACTTATGTACTCCCTTAGAACTATCGGCTCTCCTGAGCCAGCTTCCTGGGGACTGAGTCATCTTGAGATGACTCAGTGACAGCTTCCTGTCACCTACGTTCTGATCTCCTGTCTCCTACGGTCTGATCTGTACCCTGTTAGGTTCCTGTCTACCGTCTCCTTTCACCACAGGTGCCCCTTTATGGGTCTCCTGTGTCTGTAACGTTATCCTTGTCTCCGTGTATAGATTGGTGCGTCTGTTCCGCTGCTTTAATCTACTGTCCACTCTACCGGAGTGATTTCAAGCTGATAGAGACCAGGGAGTACACCAGTGCTTGGACGCTTCTCCGAAGCTGATTAGCGTCATCAGCTTCGAATGCACTGGCGGGGAACATGCCTCACATCATGAAGGGGTATATCGGGCTTATGCATTTCCCTAATTCTGCAAAGAACACCACCCGAGGTTCAGAACAATGAAAAGAAGAGGGGCCCAGGGACATCTTTGTCCGACGCCCGAATAGACATTACAGTTATAAGTTATTATATAATTTAACATTTATCATGACTTGGGCAGTAGTGTAGGCATTGAGGGCATTGAATACATCAATGAAATGAGGAAAGAGCATGTTATCCATGACTTTATATATGGAGTGAGCGGCTGAATCATAAGCTCTAGTGAATTCATGGAGGAAAGCTGCAAAAGGTTTGTACGTGATATGTGTAGGGAACGGCAACATGATATCATACGATATCATATCATGTCATCATATGATATCATATGATTCCGGCAGTCTGTCTAGGCCCAACTTACCATTTATATACAATATCATATGATGCAATTTGTATGATATCATATGATATTATACTCGCCTTTGATTAACATCATATGATATGCCGGTCCCTACTCCCTAGATATGTGATTGTAAGATTGTTACAACGGCATAGGCTCGATAGAGGAGAAGATGCTATTAAGCGCAACAGGCGCAATCATATAGAATATAGATGTGTACTGCAGGGTACTGCAGTCACGTGCAGGCCACAGCTAGCCTGTGGCCTGGCGGCAGGCAACACGGTACCAGGAGGGAAAGGTACCGGTGTGCATTATGCCGACTCAGAGACTGATATATAAATCAGTCAATAACATCCCCCCCAATTCAAGGTATTCTTGAGCTCAAGAATTCCTGGAATTAACTGAGGGGCATAAGGAAATAAAAATATAAAAGCTAGGGAGACTTTGGGGAATTTCTAGTAGCTGAAAGGGAAAAATCACTTTAGCAGGGGTCTTCAAAGAAATGTCAGTCTCCTGGGGTAGCTGGCTTGGGTAGGAAACTGCAGATAGGCTGCAGGCTAAGTAGCAGGGAGGCTGCTGGGAAGCTGATAGGAAACTGCAGATAGGCTGCAGGCTAGAGCAGATAGGCTGCTATGAGGCTGTACTAAATACTGCAAAAGTGCTGCAGGCTCCATGGCAGAGAGGCTGCTTAGGGGCTGTTTAAAGAAATTCCAGGCTTGGTTAAAGCTTGTGGAGGTATCCTTGGTTACGAGAGTTGCATGATTTGAGACTAGAGGATTTGTCTTAGACAGGATGTCTGGACTAGTCCCCCCATAATTTGGGTGAGCTACATAGGTTGAACCTAAATTAAAGCACAGACATTTGGAAGAGACTAGAATAATCCTAAATTTAAAAGGGGGCAACCTGTGAAAGTACATGAGGCAGTACAGGTGACAGGTAATCTAATAAATTCAGAGTGTTCAAGTCTAATACAACAGATGGCAATGTTTGTAACTTATTAGGTGCCTGACTTGCTGGGGAAACCATCAAGGTCAAGCTGTTGACAGATCTGGGCAAAGAACTCATCAAACGATTTGGGGGCCAGACTGGGTGGAGCACGGATATTGACAAAGGTGAAGTCCATGGGACTCCAGTCCATGCTAAGGCGGTTGACACACAGCACTTTTCATCCAGGATAGGCACAGCTCCTTGGGTCCATGATCATCTTTGGTCGAAAGGATAGTGCATAAGCATGTGCACTGGTCATGGCAGCCTGAAGGCAGATGGCCCACTGTAGAGTGGGTCTGGCTGTGGTGGAGACAGTTGGGTAGGCTTGCACCATTTGCTGGAGCCTGCCAGTGTGCTTGATGATGGGGGCATAAGCATCAGATGGTACTCTGTGCATTGACCTGTGTGGAATCTGTTATTTTTCCGAAGTCAGCAGGGTTGGAAACCTGCTGGTGAAAGCGGTGATGAGGTGGGGAAGTGGAGGCCTGGGCTTGATATTGAAGGCCGGTGAAGCAGGTCTGCTGTTCAGGTGGTGTAGGGTGCATCCAAATCTTGTGAGGTTAAGTCTGGAGTTGTTGGAGAAGTGGATGTGGTTGACATTCTGATTTACTTCTCCCAGTGGTAGTCCAATGTCTGGTGACCTGTTGTCCAGGATCCACTGTTCCCAGGTAGTTGCTGCGTCCAGATCAGATGGCTTGAGTGGTCCGTCCCCATCTATGGGGCCATCATATTCCTCATAGTTGGTCCTGATCTTGTCACTGAGGAGTTCCATCTCTGCTCTGGCTTGTTGCAGGGTTAGGATGTCCAGATCTTGGGGAAGAGATGGAGTGGTATCTGGTGGATCATCCACACCCAATCCAGGATCATCTTGCTGCTTGTAGACCTCCTGAGGAATGAGCTCTGGCATGTCATCACTGTCAGTGTCACTGTCGGTTTCTTCAATGAGGTTATCTGAAGTGGGGGGAGTATTGTGATGGCAGAAAGGAAGGGGTGTAGTTCTGTCGGGGTCTACAAGGACACTGGGGGCAGTCTCATGAGTGGGTGGGTACTGCCTTGTCTCAGGGTCAGTGCTGGGTGTAGCATCAGTAGAATGGGGATGGTCCTGAAGGTCTTGGTCTGCCTCCACATGAGTGGGTGGGTACTGCCCTGTCTCAAGGTCAGTGTGGGGTGCAGATGGTTCAGAAGTAGAGGGGAGATCCTGAAGGTCTTGATCAGCTCTACTGGGGTAGTCTCATGAGTGGGTGGGAACTGCCCTGTCTCAGAGCCAGTGTGAGGTGATGGAGTCTTGGTAACCATCATGATGTAGTCAGTGGGAGGTCCCACAGGGAGATTACTAGTGGTAACTGGGGAAGTTTGGGTGAGGTAGAGTCCATGCCTTTTGGGGCATGAGAGGAGCAGTTTGGTACCAGATGGTCTTGAAATGGAGAGGGTGGCTTTGGTCTTGGACAGGTGTACTTGGAGGTCTGGGCACAGGTTGGTGGCTGCATTCATGCTAATGATGTTGGGCATGTTGCAGTCAGCAAGGAGTACACTGTTCAGGATGATCTGAGCTCTGCCGTGGCCCTGGATCTTGGCCTTCCATATCTGCTTGCAGAAGATAGGTGGAGAGTCTTGATCTGCCAGCTGCAGCCTAATAGGCTGTGAAAGGTCCTTAATGTCATGCAAGTAGGAGATGTTACTTGTTGCATGAAAGTGTGCTGCGGTTTCTATGATCCATTCTGTCTGCAGGGCTGTCTGGAAAACCTCATCATCTTCTATAGTGCATTCATCATCAGCACTTATATGTCCAAAGATAGAATGCTGTATCAGCCAGGGGGTCATGTGGCAAGGAAAATGAAACAGACTTGCCTCTGGTTGGTGTAGCAAATCTCATGGGTTGGGGGTTGTCTTCATCCAGTGCCAGGGACAGGAAGTTGTGCTCCCCACCCTCACTGTCAGAGTTGGAGGTTGAGGTGGACTGATCACCATCAGCAACATGGGCATGGCGTCCCTTGCTGTGGTATCTTCTGGGGCGTTGCTGCCTCCTGTCACTAGTCTTCTTGTGAGTCTTCTTGTCGTCAGAGTCCTTGTCATCTCCTGATCTCTGCTTGGGAGGTGACTTAGATCCGTGGTCAGCTTCATCTGAGTCAGCTGGTTTGAAGGCTAGGTCAGTGTCCTCACTGATGCATTCTCTGGAGCTATGACCGATTCCTCCACAGTTCCAGCAGGTCATCTTCTTGTAGGAGCTACTCCTGCCTCTGATGGGGAGGTTCCTGCTGTTGAATGGTCTTCTGACTCTGTATGCTGCAGCAGCCAGTTCAGCCTCCTCTGGGGATGGTGCAGGGTCAACTTGTTTCACTAGGCACCAGTTAAAGATGGCACTTTGGAGTGAGGAAAAGGTGGTGGTAGCTGTGGGGTTGAAATGTTTGATGTATCCATCGTATTCAGGACGTGAGTTCAGTCCTTTGACAACAAAGTTGAGAATGTTGCTGACAGAACAGGTGGAAGTACCTTGGATCTTGGGGACTTGGGCATACATGTCAGCTGCCCTGGAGAGGTAGGTCTGCAGAGATTCAGTGGTAGTCATTCGTATGGCATAGAGGTTAGTCATGGTAGAGTACTCTAGCTTGCTACCTTCCTCATAGTATAGGGAGTCCAGAAACCTGAAAGCTTTAGTGGCCATATCTGTGTGAGCATGGATGGCCGCCTGGATCGCGTCTGCCACCCGATCCAGGATCATCTTGAATGCCTTGTTGTTCTTCCAGGTGGAGATCCTGGTGGGGACACCACGGGCTGGAGCAGCTGGATCAGCACCCGCAACAACAGGGTAAGTAATGTCTTCAGCAGGGTAACCATCAGAATTAGGGGGCTCGCCATCGACCACCGGCTGTTGGCAGTCGAAGGCGATGGCAATGGTGTCCCTATCGGACTTGAGGTCGAGGAGTATATGCACCCTGGCGCAACGCCAGGTGTAAAGGTTGTTACCGGTGAAGATCCGGGGTGGTTGCATGATGAGGTCTTCTGTGTGGGAGTCTTGGCGTTGTAGGTCGGAGTGTTGGGATGTGGGGAATTACGAGGGCGGGGCAGGGGGAGTGGGAATGGAGTGCTTGTGGGAATCGGCGATCCAAAGGGATCCAGCGGATTAGTAGGGTGTGAACTTTGCCGAGCGGCAATGTTCGGCGACAGGAGCTTCTCTTAAGCTGGGGTCGCAAGCAAGTTGATCGTCTGGGATCAATACAGCGCTGTGTGGGTCTCGGTGAGGGCGTCGTCCTATACTCACTTCATAGATTTCGGTGACTACCGGTAGTGGTCGCTCTTGCTTGCTCCAGTCGTAGGACGCAGTGGCAGATCCAAGGATTCTTGGTAGGAAGCGGCAGGCGGAGCAGCGGGAAGTTGGATCCGCACAGGGAGTCCAGGTGCTTAGTTAAAACTCGGGCCTTCGACTAGTCAGAGGGGAACTGATTCCGAATGCGGAAATCAGCGGCTGTTCTTCGTTAGCGTCTAAAGATGGCGCACATAACCTGTAATTGTAAGATTGTTACAACGGCATAGGCTCGATAGAGGAGAAGATGCTATTAAGCGCAACAGGCGCAATCATATAGAATAGAGATGTGTACTGCAGGGTACAGGAAGTTAGAAAGTGACAATGTTGAGTGAAATATTTCTGTCAAGGATGGATTGGTCATGATGAATTAGGGAGTTTAGGATGGCACTTACTATGTCTGCCATAGTGCACCGGCCATAGTGGCCTCCCCCAGCTACAGCGTAGTGGAGGGTCCCCTTAACACTACGCCCCTCCATGCGTTTTTAGGGAGTTTAGAACACGGTAAGTGAGACAGGAATAAGCTTTGACAGTAATTGTTTTAGTCAAAATTAGTGAGGGAAATGGGACGAAAATTTGCGAACTCTGTTAGGGACTTCGGACATCTGTGTGTCTGTATTTAACTGTCATAATAGTAATAATTGAGAGAGTCGTAGGACGCAGGCTATGGGTCAGTTATGGGTCGTTTGCGTGCCGGTTGCGTTCCAAATTGATTGCGTCGCAGGACACAGAGCTGGGGCGAGCTGGGGCTCCTCATAAACAACCGTGCTGGCAACGCCATTCGAACAGAATCCTCGGTGTCGCTGTTGTGTGTAGGGAGACCCACCTCCTGGAGTGAAATTCCTTTCACAACTTAAAGAACAAATGACTGATTACCGGTACTCGATTGCTTTCTTTCACAAGCTCCTTTCTTTTCATGACTATTTCCATATCCCTGAGGGGTCCAGAGGGGGCTAAAGCGAAAATAATTCGTGGCATTGTAGATGTGACCATTCTTTGTAAAAATGTTTCAGATGAGTATTGCAAGTGAGGGGACGCTTGTTTGCATGTTCGGTCACGGTGAGTTCAGTCTCGGTAAAAGAAAAAACAGCAATGACAGATAGATAGCAGGGTACTTCAAATGGCCAAATTGGCCAGCGCTTTAGCGCACTTGAAAACAAAAAACTGCGCTTTGTAGTGCAAAAAGCGCAAAAATTGCCTGCAGCGCCCACAAGGGGTTGCAAAAAACTGCGCTTAAAGCGCGGAGGGGGTCAAAAAGTCAGCGCTCAAAAGCGCACGTTTTGAACTACCCTGATGGATAGGAACCTTACGAGTGCCAGAAAGCATCAGGGACAGCAGGTCGGCAAGCCTTGCCCCTAGTTTTCGACAGGGCCTTGGAAGCAATCTGGGCCTTGTATCCTATTCGAGATCTACTAGCAATCCTGAGCCTACTCGGAATCGCTTTTCGACGTCCCTGTGGAACTTGCCTTGGAGAAGGGGGATCAAAGACGGCGAGCAGCCAAACTGCTGGCTGACACCATGTAACCAAGTTCAAGTTCGGGAGGGTTTCACAATTGGAACTAATAGATTTGCAGACGCAATTGCGTTGCCTGTTCAGTAAAGCGTCTTTTGATGCGAGATAATAATATGTATCATCAAATATCATATCAACTGATGATAATAAATCATATCAACTGATAATAATAAATCATATCAACTGTGGACATATAATAGATCATATCAACTGATAACATATAATAAATCATATCAACTGATAATAATAAATCATTTCATAAATCATATCAACTGTGGACATTGAAACATTAAGGTCTATCTTTGGTGCAGCCCTCTGCCCAACTGCCCTCATCCAAACAATAGCCTAGCCAAGGCTGCTGTTTGGATGATGTCATCGTGCCCACGACAACTGCCATTGCTCAAGGCTACTGTTTGGATGATGTTATCGTGCCCACGACAACTGCCATTGCTCAAGGCTACTGTTTGGATGATGTCATCGTGCCCACGACAACTGCCATTGCTCAATGATGGTGGCTCTTATTCGAAACTGCCCATGGAATCAGGATTCTCGCCTTCGTACGGGTTTCACTTTTGAAACTTACAGATTTGCGCAAGCTATTATGTCAAGTGTCAGTCAAGCGTCTTGTTATGCGAGATAATAGCGATCAGATCAACTCTAGACATGGAGACGTGAAGATCTAGCTTTGGTTATTATAGACAAATTTTGTGCACCCCCGAGGTTCAAACCAGTGAGCGTTTTTTATTTCATATTTCTGTAGTCCAGGTTGAATAGATACTTGGGCTACTCAACCCTGATCTCAGGATAGTTGCGTAGCCATCGCATGGCGGAGCGCCAAGCGTGGAGCCTGGGGGGGGTCAAGGGGCAGCACGTCCCCATATCGGGGGTCCGGGGGGGGTTGCTTTCGACGGAATGGCGACGCGTCGTCGAAAAAAGAAACACTGCCAGTGACAATCTGCGAAAGAACATTACCGCAAGGGCGATTGTTATTTTCACCCTCCTGAACCCACCGCTCATTGTAAAAAATTCCAGGTTTATATTTATGGATCAATGAATTCAGTGTTGACAAAAATGCTTGCTTGCTGCAATACTGCCAGTCTTGGTTGGCAGTATTGATTAGTTGGAAGGCCCCTCCCGGATGTTGTGGAGCGGGCTTGTCTTGGGTCAACAATGGCCTGTTGATGACAATATGATGATGATGATGATGATTGACACAATATCTGATATCCTTCATTTTGGACAACAGCATTCATAGACTATTCACGCCACCTGCCCCCCCCCTCATGTGCTTGCTGGTGCTTGTGCCCAGTGCGGCTTCTGCCAGCTTCTCTATGCACGCCATCTGCTCCCCCCTCATGTGCTTGCTGATGCTCGAGCCCAGTGCAGCTTCTGACAGCTTCTCTATTCACGCCACCTGCCCCCCCTCATGCGCTTGCTGCTGCTTGTGCCCAGTGCAGCTTCTGCCAGCTTCTCCACCCCAATGTTGCTGTTGCCCCCCCCCGGCACCACACTCACACCATCCCACTGCACCTCACTCAGCATCAGCGCAACCTGCTCCCCCTCATCTTTGGTTTGCCGCACTAGCGGAAAGATCATGTAGACGACGAAGACGACAATGAGCAGGAAACACACTACTAGGATGGCTATTTGCATGCCATGCAGCGTCGTCACCTGGTTGATCACGTCGCTGTCATGCAAATCCAGTGTTTCTTCCATCCCATCATACAGGTCGTTTAGCCCGGTCTGCCACACAAACTTCAGCAGGGGGTTGGAGGTGCTGAGGGTGAGGTACGGCTCGCCCCCGAGACCGGCCTCCGCGGTGTTCACAATGGTTTGGATGGACCCCATGACATCGAACATGAGCGAGTTCACGCCGTTGTGTGTAGCCTCATAGAAGGCTTGGCCTTCCTGGAAGCAATCTCTAGGTCTCGTAAAGGTGCTTGTACTCGTGTCTGTACCTCGAAGACACTCCCGGTAGTTGAACAACAGGCTTTGCATTGCGAGGGATTCATATGCAATGGGAATGGAGTTCATAACCATCTCAATCATTGCATCCGCCAACACTCCTGGGGGAGCAGATAAGTACGGCTCCACAGGCAAGCCTGTCACGTACACAGGAGACTTAAACGTTGGGGAATCCAAGGTTGCAGGCACTTCTCGGCCCTGCGCCATAGGTGACTCCATTCCGTACAAAAGTAGATTGTAGTGCGAGTTCAGAAGCGCCAGGTCATTGGCAATGTACTTTGTGTACATTGATTTGTACTGGAGATACACTGACGAGCTGTCGAAACCAGGGGTGTCGTCCAGATGCAGATACGCCTGCTCAGGAACCAAGCTGGCCTCGTGTGCCAGGTAGACCGAGCGCATCATGCCGACGGACGTTGCGGCAGTGAGTTCCATAGCCGCTACTGGACCAGTGATAGTTTCAGTCCAGTGGAAGGAAACCGCGTATACGGAGATCAGTAGGACTGACCAGATGAGAAAAGGCGCCATGATCCACCATGAAACAAAGCGGTTGCGAATCAGTCTTCTCGTAGATTCCTGACCAGCCTTGCCCTTCTCCGTTCTCTTGCCTCTCTTATGCTCTCCATGTAAGGTCTTGCCAATTGTACTCATACAGACCCCGAACTTCTTAGCCCCTCTGCACGCCTTGGCCACCAGCTTCTTGCCTGCATGGGTGACTGCACCCGCGTAGCGCTTGTGCATCGCTCCTCTTTGTGCACCGCTCGCGTAGCGAATTTTTAGTGCATGTGTTGCGCTCCTCAGGTCTGCGGACGACGCTAAGCTGTCCGTAGCTAAGGAGAAAATGAGGAGATTGGATCAGGCATATACTGCAACTTACATACAGACACAGTTGATCTACTATAGGGCTGTTAGATGCATTTACATACAGATGCATACACACATAGACACAATTGACCTACCATAGGGCTGTTAGATGCACATACATTCACATACAGATGCATACACATACACATACAGACACAGTTGACCGACCAGAGGGCTGTTAGATGCACATACATACACATACAGACACAGTTGACCAACCATAGGGCTGTTCGATGCATATACATACACATACACATACACATACAGATGCATACACATACACATACAGACGCAGTTGATCCACCATAGGGCTGCTAGCTGCATGTACGTGCAGATGCATACACAAGCACATACACATACAGACGCAGTTGACCTACCACAGGGCTGTTAGATGCACTCACACACAGATGCATACACATACAGATACAGTTGACATACCATAGGGCTGCTAGCTGCATATACAAGCACATACAGATGCATACACAAGCACATACACATACAGACGCAGTTGACCTACCAAAGGGCTGTTAGATGTACACGCATACAGATGCATACACATACTCATACAGATACAGTTGACCTACCACAGGGCTGTTACACGCAATTGTGTATGCAGGACAGTGAGTATAACACAGCATGGAGAGTCTTGAGGTGCTCGTGTTTGCAGTATAAAATATACACACACAGATGCAGATGCATAAACGCATACAGATGCAGATGCGTATACACATACAGATGCATACACATACAGGTGCTTATACACATATAGATGCTTATACACATACAGATGCAGATGCGTATACACATACAGATGCAGATGCGTATACACATAAATACGCTTATATTTTATGCATATACACATACACATACAACTGCATACACATACAGATGCATGGACACATACACATACACATACATATGCATACGCATATACACATACAGATGCATACACATACAGATACATACACATACAGATACGAGTGCATATACACATACAGATACATACACATACAAATATAGATGCATATGCACATCCAGATACACACACATACAGATACAGATGCATAAAGATACACATACAGATGCATAAAGATACACATACAGATGCATACACATACACTTACAGATGCATATAAACATACAAATACAGATGCATACACACATACAGATGCATACACACACTGATGCAAATACACAAACACATACAGATGCGAATACACATACAGATATAGATGCATATACACGTACATGTACAAGTGCACACGGTATGATGCAGATGTATACACATACAGATGCAGTTGACCCACCAGATGTGCCCAGCGTCTTGCGGCTGCTCTTTCTCTGGCCCACCCCAGCCCCGGAACCGGATGCAGAATTCCCAGGCCTCCCTTGTACCACATGTAGCAAGGAATAGCTGACGTTCGATGGGCTTGAGATGGACTGTGCGGATAGGCGTCGATTGTTGGCTATCTTCTTGGTAGAGGGGCTGGGACTACCAATCGCTGACATGGGCCTCGGCTCCAACTTCTTTGACTTTAGTTTAGCTGCTTGTTCGCTCCCCAGTATTGACGCCCTTGACTGCAGACTGCTGCGCCTCGATCGCGAAATCCTTTCAATTGGCAGTCCAGGAGGTCCTCCAAGAGCAAAGGCTTCGGTTTGCTTCTTGAGACTTGAAGCAGGGGCAACGACGGGACTAGTGTCGGTGGGAGCTTCATCACCAGATTCATCATCCTCACGAAGACCAGCAACTTGCAGGTTGGCTAACTTCTTGACCGCGGCCACGGGTGGGTTCATGAACACGGACAGTAGGTTGTACCGGTGCGTGTTCAGCTTCCGGAGGAGGTATACAATGTACACACAGCAGAAGCCGCAGAACAAAATGGCCTCCACAATCAGCAGAGCCAGGACCACATCGTGCAGTGTCTTAGCTGTGCCTTCGCAATTATTGCCCATGGCTATCAGAGCCATGTTGTACTTCGCTGATATAAGCCACGACAGTTGCGTGTGCATCGTCCGGAAGCCTGCGTACTCGGACAAACCCGGTCCAGAGGTGGACGAGATATCCAGGTAGTTCTGATACATGTTTTTTCCAAACCCCGTAAATGAGATACCCATCATCCAGAGGCTCCACATTTCTTCATGCATGCTGAATGGCTCCAGGCTGTCCACAATCTGTATCACGCAGTCTCGTGTCTCCCATAGATCGATCTGCCCCGCAGATAGCTCCTCAGGGGCGCCTGTGAATCCGGAATACGCCGAGACTGTGCAAGTGTGGTGCAAGGGGGGGAGGGGGGGGGGGGGGTGGGAGGGTGTGTGTGTTGGGGTGGAGACTGTGGTGTGCAGGTGTGGTAGGGTGAGGCTGGGGTGAGGCTGGCCCTGAAGTTTGCGGCAGTCCCCATATATCGATCTGACCTGTGGACAGCTCCTCGGGGGCGCTTGTGAAGCCGGAATAGGCTGAGACTGAGGGGGGAGGGAAGTGGTGGGGGGGGCGGGGGTGGTGGTGGTGGTGGTGGTGTTGGGGGGGGGGGGGGGGGGGGGGGGGGAGGGAAGTGGGAGGGGGTAGTTTAGCCCGGGGTTAGCTGGGCCCATGTTGCGTCGCACACAAGAAACAGCACAGGGCAAGACTGGCAAGACTGTGACACCCACCATGCGGGTACTCGTTGTTGTTGATGTTGTTGTTCAGTGTGTGTGGGGGGGAAAAGGGGGGTGAGGGGGGGGGGGGGGGGGGGGGGTAGTTCAGCCACTGAGAGGAAAGACTAGCAAGACTGTGTCACCCACCATGGAGATTCTCAAAGTTGTTGATGTTGTTGTTCAGTGTGTGTGTGTGTGAGGGGGGGGGGGGGGGGGGGGGGGGTAAGTCAGCCACTGAGAGGAAAGACTATCAAGACTGTGTCACCCACCATGGAGGTACTCGTAGTTGTTGATGTTGTTGTTCAGTGTGTGTGTGTGTGGGGGGGGGGGGGGGGGGGGGGGGGGGGGGGGGGGTAGTTCAGCCACTGAGAGGCAAGACTAGCAAGACTGTGTCACACACCATGGAGGTACTCGTAGTTGTTGATGTTGTTGTTCAGTGTGTGTGTGTGTGTGTGTGTGTGTGTGGTGGTGGTGGGGGTGGGGGTGGGGGGGTAGTTCAGCCACTATGAGGCAAGACTAGCAAGACTGTGTCACCCACCGTGGAGGTACTCGTAGTTGTTGATGTTGTTGTTCAGTGTGTGTGTGTGGGGGGGGGGGGGGGGGGGGGGGGGGTAGTTCAGCCACTATGAGGCAAGACTAGCAAGACTGTGTCACCCATCGTGGAGGTACTCGTAGTTGTTGATGTTGTTGTTCAGACTCTCCAGAGCGATTTGGAAACTGACTGTCTGGGGGTCCGAGGTATGAGGGCCATACAGACCTGCCACTGTTATGTTTTTCAGTAACTGGTCCATGATCCTGGTGTTGATCAGGGCCTGGTGCAAGTATCCCAGAGCCCTGGTCGCATCCGATGTTTTGTCGAAGCAATCAGCGGTCTGATCCAGCAGGATGAAAATGGCGACGAACGCTCCAAGGTGAACTAGGAAGAGTCCGAGGGAGAGGATGATGCCGTGATTGTTGAACCTACGGAGTGCATTGCGGGCTACGGGGTTGTCCATGATTCTGAGCAGGTGCTTAAGGCGTTTGCCCCTGGCGTGACTGGTAGTAAAGGTAGGCACCTCGACTTCGCTTCCATCCAGGGTATCCGACATGTGCGATTCAAAGGCTGTAATCGAGCTAGTGTCCTCAGAGTGTTGATCTCCGAACTAACCTCCGGAACTCTCCCTGGCAACTGCCACCCTCGCTTCTGGCCCTTGGCTCTCGGCAGCTAACCAGAGGTTCGACCAGGAGGACTTCGACATGGACTCCGAGGGTACAAAAGGCTGCCTGTCAATGGTCTCTGCTCTGCTGTTGGACCCCCCTTGGATAGTACAGGGAGCCAGTCGGTCTGATAAACCCAGATTCGCAACCGGGTCGTGAGGGGGCTTTCCACCTGAACTATGGGGGTCACTACTACCCGCTCCGAAACCTGGGTCCTCCACACTAGCATCCGATGGCTCATCCTGTGTGGGCTCTAGCTGGGACGCTGACAGGTGTGGTTGCCTGAGGGGTCCAGGACCCGAATCAGAGCTGATCAGACCACTTGTGCAGCTGTCCTTGGAGTTCATCTCAGGCCACTGCCTCAAGTTTCGTACAGTGCGAGCAAGCTCTAAAGAACCACGTCGACGCGCGTCTGTGGAGGCCAGAGAGTATCTGCGGTTGGAATCTCGGTCTGCGACGCCGAATGATTGAAAGAATGGATACGGGTCGTCAATGTCAGAAGGGAAATCTTCTGCATTGTAAGCATTGCCTGTTTTTGAATCCACCCCCCCCTGGGAGATGCTTAGTCTTCCAGATTCTAGAGTACTCTCATCTTCTCCTTCTGAACACTTCAGACACTGCCCCTGACCCTCCTGCTGTATCTCTCCTTCTCTTACAACTGAGTCAGAAGAGTTACTTCCCTGCTCCTCTGGCACTGGCTGGGCAACAAGCACACTCGCATTGGGGGCGGGGGCGGGGGAGGGGGGGGGCGGGGGAGTGGGGGTAGCCCCTGCAGCCCAGGGAAGCGGCAAGTCATAACCCTCATCAGCATCATCTAAAGCCGAAACAGCACTGGGTATCTGTTTTGGTGGTTTGGCGGGAGAGGCGGCTGTGGGGGGTAAAGGGTGGGGGGTGGGGTAAAGGGTGGGGTAAAGGGTGGGGGAGGGGTAAAGGGTGGGTGGTGGTGAAAGGGTGAGGTGGGGTAAAGGGGTGGGGGAGGGGTAAAGGGTGGGGGAGGGTAAAGTGGGGGGGGGAAAAAAGGGTTAAAGGGGGGGGGGCGGAGGGGGTTTAAAGGGTGGGGGAGGGGAAAGGGTGGGGGTGGGGGGCGGGAGATTAGGCTGTGGGGGAAAGGGGTGGGGGGGTGGGGGTGTAGGTAACGGGTGTGTGGGAGGAAAGGGGTGTTGGGGGGAAAGGGGTGTGGGTGTGGGGGAGGTGGGGGAGAAAAGGGGTGGGGGTGGGGGTGGTAAGGGGTGTGTGGGGAGGAAAGTGTGGGGGGGGGGGAAGGAAAGGGGGAGGGGGGGGGTGGGGGGAGGTGGGGGAAAAGGGGTGGGGGGGGTGGGGGGTAACGGGTGTGTGTGGGAGGCAAAGGGGTGTGTGGGGGGAAAGGGGTGGGGGGTGGGTGGGGTGGGGGAGGTGGGGGAAAAGGGGGTGGGGGGGTGGGGGAACGGGTTGTGTGGGGGAGGAAAGGGGTGTGTGGGGGGGGGAAAGGGTATGGGTGGGGTGGCAGGTGGGGGGGAAAGAAAAGGGGTGGGGTGGGGGGGGGGGGGGGGGGGGTAACGGGGGGGGTGGGGAGGAAAGGGGTGGGTGGGGGAAAAGGGGTGGGGGGGTGGGTGGAGGTGGGGGAAAAGGGGTGGGGGGGTGGGGGTAACGGGGTGGGTGGGGAGGAAAGGGGTGGGTGGGGGGGAAAAGGGTGTGGGTGGGGGGAAGGGGTGGGGGTGGAGGTGGGGACAAGGGGTGGGGGCAAGCCACCCATGCGTACATGGGCTTTGCCCAACGCCACTCTACGTACATATCGATGCACACACACATACACACATATCAATGCACCTACACCACTTCACCGTACAACATGCCAAGCAGAGCATCATACCTGCAAAAGATACCTGCACTCACCCTCACCCCACCCCCACACCACCATATTCTGTCAGCCTGCAGGTCTGCCATAATCAACACGTACCTGTACCTGGTATCTCTGACACACTACCCCACCCCAACCTCACCCTCACCCCACCCCCACCTTCACCCCAATCCCATACAGCATACCTGCAGAGCATCATGCCTGCACTCTTTTGCTCCTCTGCCTATGTAGCTTTGAAGGCATCCCATGCTGACCACTGACTCACCAATCCCCCCCCCACACCACCACCAACACCAACACTCCCACTGTGCGATGGAACCTCATAGAAGGTGGATGGAATGTTCAAAGCCATGGCTGTGACCCTGCCCATGGGCTCAGAACTGTTTACGCCCACCAGCACCAACACACCACCAACACCAATACCAACACACCACCAACACCATCAACACACCGCCAACACACCACCAACACCTCCAACACACCACCAGCACCAATACCAACACACCACCAACAATACCAACACCAACCATACCTGCACTCCTTTGCTCCTCTGCCTCCAAGGCCTTGAAGGTGTCCCATGCGGACATGGGCTTTGTCTCAGTCTGTACATGGCCCTCCATCAGCGGGAGCTGTTCCTCACCAGCACCCGCATCAACACCAGCACCAGCTCCAGCACGAACACTAGAACCAGCCCTAGCACCAGTACCGGCACCAGCATCCTCGACCACCTTCCAGGCTGTGTTCCTGGGGCGGACTGTGGAAGAGTAGAATGCACTCGCCCCTCCCATGCGAGGTGGGCTGGGCGACCTAGACCTAGCTGGACTGGGCGATCTGGCCCTACCTGGCCCGGGTGACCTGGCCCCTCCCATGCGAGGTGGGCTGGGTGACCTGGCCCCAGCTGGGCTGGGGGATCGAGATCGTAGTAGACTGGGAGCCGGGGATCGCAGTGGGCTTGACTTGGTTGGTGAGGTGAGTGAGTGGGCTTGTCTTGCTTGGTCTTGCTTGGCAAGTGGGGATCGCGGTGGGGATCGAGGAGATCGTAGAAGACTGGGAGATGGAGATTGCGGTGGGGATCGAGGTTGAGGTTGCGGTGGGGATTGCAAAGATCGCAGTGGACTGTGATGTGGGAATCGTGGTGGGGATCGAGGTGTGGATTGCGGTGAGGATCGAGGTTGTGTTTGCGGTGGGGATCGAGGTTGTGGTTGCGGTGGGGATCGAGGTTGGGATTGGGATGGGGATCGAGGAGATCGCAGTATACTGAGAGGTCGGGATTGCGACGGGGATTGCGGTGGGGATCGAGGTGGGGATTGCGGTGGGCTTGTCTGAAGGTAGACTGGGAGGTGTGTATTAAGGTGGGGATTTTGTGGTGGATTTGAAGGTGCGGGCAGCTGTGTGCTTGCCTTGCTTGGTAAGGGGCGCAGGTTCATGGGAGGTGAGTCTCTGGCCGAAGTGGGAGTGGCGGTGGTGGCGCCTTGCAGCTCGGCTGGGAGCTGCACAGCACCTCCCTGAAGCTGGGGGGAAGCTGGGAGAAGCTGCGAGGTTGATGCGGACGTTGCGGAGTCTGTGGAATAGCATCTGGCAGGGGAAAAGATTGTCAAAGATCCCACGGATTGGCGAGCGCTTACGGCCATCACACCAGATGTGCGCCGCAGGGCGGGAGAGGAGCCCTTGGGGTCGGCCGCCATAAGGAAAGTGGGGCTCCGGCTCCGAGGCAATGGCACAGTGCGTAGATAGGGGGTTGAGGAACTGCATGGACCCCCCTGGCTGATAACGTTCCCTTGACTGTTCCCTCTCATCATCCTCTGGACTTCCAGCACGCCTTGTGTGGGAGACGCAAAGCGCGTGAGAGACCATGACTTCAAGACTTCGTCCTCATTCCGGCTCGAAGTGACCCGGCTTAACATACCGGCGCTCGAATTGGAGCGTGCACTGCTGTTCCGCTCTGCTGCCGAGGACAAGGGTGTCTCTGTGCCGAGGCTGGTCTGAAGGGAGGGAGGGCCTTGCAAGGAAGTGGAGGGGGGCCCTGCTAGGCCGACGTCAGATGGGCCTTCCTTGCCGGCGGGGGGATGGGGTATGTGAGAGAAGCTGCCCAAGGTACTCCAAGCCCCGACAGGACGCATGATCTGCTCCAGGGCTGCCTGCCACACATTGTTGGCACTAAGGCCGTGCCGGTCGCTTGCTTTCTCAGTATCACGTGATGCAAACATGACACGCAGATACATGCGTTTGTTAGAGCCCAGCTTCTGGAAGCCTTGCACCACAAGCTGTAGAGGTTCTCCATCCATGTGCGTACCAGCAACTTGAAGCAGGCGGCCCGCCTCCGCAAGCTTTTTCGTGGTAGACCCTGCCTTCAGCGCACTGACCTTGGGCGTGTGCCCCTTGGCAGGGGTGGGGAGACGCAAGAGGTACTCGGAGAGTGTTTCGCCCTTGGGGGGGTCCAGGCTTACGAAGGAGCGGATGTGTTGGTGGATCATTGCGGACGGGGAGATTCCGAACATGGGACCTGCTGGGTGGAGGTCATCGGTTCCTACGCCACAGATTTGGCCGTCCCGACTGATCTCCAACACCGAGGAGAGCTTACTCTGATGCCAGATGGACAGCTCCAAGCATTCGCCGAAGCGATTGGATTCGGTGAGATTCCATTCAAGCACCACAGGGTGGACTTTTTTAGAAAGCATCAGCAGTTGGTTGGTGGAGTGTGCGGGGCTGTGGCTCAGGCTCTTGAGAGAGCTTGGGCCTGCGATGTTGCGTGCAGCACGCGGAAGGCCACTGGGCCTGTCAGTTATGAGATTGTCGAACTCCGACACGTGGAAAGACGAGCCCCCTGCCAAGGGGTTGTGATCGGTGGCGATAGGGGCGCAAGTGGTGGAGACCCTCATGTTGGCGCGAATGTAAACGGAAGAGCCTCGTTCAAGCACCAGGCTGCGGAGAGACAGCATTGTTGCCGTGAGCTGATCGGGATCACCGTCCATCCCCTCCAGCTTGTCAATGTAGCTGGCGATGTTCGTGAAGAGCAGCTGGGTGGGAGATATTCCGAAGAGCTTGGAGGGGGTGCTTACACTAGAAACAGCTACGATGCGGCCGCTCAAGTCGATTTCAACTTTCAGCCGCCTCTCATCCAAGCCCTTCTTGACGCTGCTCTTCAGCACTTCCACGACACAATAGGAGGACTCTTCCTCGCTCCTCACAGACATTGACAAGGACACGGGCACCTGGGAGGAAAGGGTTTATGGTTTAGGCAGCTGGAGAGAGAGGGTTAATGGTTTAGAGTTGAGGGTTTAGGGTTCAGGTAAGCTATGAAAGATATGGGTGGGCATATACATAAAAGGAAGGCAAGGTGCATGTGGCGCTTCAAGACCTCCACGACACAATAGGAGGACTCTTCCTCGCTCCGTACAGACACTGACAAGGACACGGGCACCTGAGAGGAGAGGGTTTAGAATCCAGGGTTTAGGGTTTAGGTAGCTGGAAAGAGAGGGTTTAGGGGTCAGAGTTTAGGGGTCAGAGTTAAGGGTTTAGGCAGCTAGAAAGAGTGGGGTGGACAAATAGTGAGGAAGGCAAGGTGAATAGGATACTTCATGACTTCAATGACACAATAGGAGGACTCTTCCTCGCTCCTCACAGACACTGACAAGGACACGGGCACCTGGGAAGAGAGGATTTAAGATTCAGGGTTTAGGGTTTAGGCACCTACAAAGGGAGGGGTTATGGTTCAGAGTTTAGGGTTTAGGGTTTAGGCAGCTAGAAAGAGAGGTTTAGGGTTTAGAGTTTAGGGTTTGAGGTTGAGGCTGCTAGAAAGAGAGGGGTGGACATGCATACAACGACGACGACAACACAACAACGACGACACAATACAAGGGCTCTTCCTCGCTCCTCACAGACACTGACATGGACACGTGCACCTGGGAAGAGAGGGCTTAAGATTCAGGGTTTAGGGTTTTGACACCTCTCTTTGAGGGTTTAGGGGTTAGACTTTAGGTTTAAGACAGCTAGGAACAGAGTGTTTAGGGTTTAGAGTTTAGGGTTAAGGGACACAATAGGTCTCTTCCTCGCTCCTCACAGACACTGACAAGGAGTTGGGCAGCCCATCTGTGTGGACGCTGCCACCTTCAACTCAGGAGCCCACAGACTGCGCAATAAATGGCAAAACCTTGTTGACCCATTTGACAGGCATCTGAAGCTTGGTGGGTGTAGCCATTATGGCAGTGGTGCCTAAGCGGCAACACAATATGTTAATTACATTCATATTAGCCCAACATACAGCATATATGAGCTCATATACATACACTATACATGAAAAGCGATGTACAAACACTATCAATGAAAAAACTAATTTCATACACTATCCATGAAAAACTATATGCATACACTATCCATGGAAAGCTGTCATTATCACCTGGAGCTCATATTAACCCAACATACAGCATTTATGAGCTCATATACATACACTATCCATGAAAAGCTGTCATTATCACCTGAAGCTTTTATTTACGCAACACACAGCATTTATGAGCTCATCTACATACAGCATACATGAGCTCATATACATACACTATCCATTAACAGCTGTCATTATCACCTGGAGTTTGGTGGATGTCGCCATCATAACGGTGGTGCCTGAGCGGCAACGCAATGTGTTCATTACATTCGAGCTCATATTAGCCCAACATACAGCATACATGAGCTCATATACATACACTATCCATTAGCAGCTGTCATTATCACCTGGAGTTTGGTGGATGTCGCCATCATAACGGTGGTGCCTGAGAGGCAACGCAATGTGTTCATTACATTCGAGCTCATATTAGCCCAACATACAGCATACATGAGCTCATATACATACACTATCCATTAGCAGCTGTCATTATCACCTGGAGCTTGGTGGATGTTGCCATCATAACGGTGGTGCCTGAGCGGCAACACAATCGGCTCTGTCGAGTGATCAAGTTCTTGGTGTTGGTTGCGTGTAGTTGCTTGTAGGGCTGTGGGAAGAGGTTGCTCATGTTCAGCATCTTGGATGTGCTGCAAACGGGGTGGATGGGGTGGGGGTGGAGTGGGGGTGGATGGGGTGGGTTTGGGTCGGTGTGTGTGTGGGGTGGGTTTGGGTCGGTGTGTGTGGGGGGGGGGATGAGGGTGTGGTGGGTGCGTGGTGGGTGCGTGCGTGTGGGAGGGTAGGTGGGTATCATACCATTGGTTGCGTGTAGTTGCTTGTAGGGCTGTGGGAACAGGTTGCTCATGTTCAGCATCTTGGATGTGCTGCAAATGGGGTGGATGGGATGGATGGGGGTGGGTTTGGGTGGGGTGTGGAGTGAATGGGTGTGGAGTGGGGTTGGGTTGGGGTTGGGGTTGGGGTTGGGGTTGGGCAGTGTTGGGTTGGGGTTTGGTTGGGGTTGGGGTTGGGGTTGGGTGGGATGGGTGGGGTTGGGTCGGTGTGGAGTGGGTGGGGTGTGGGTGTGGGTGTGGAGTGGGTGGGGTGTGGGTATAGGTATGGGTGTGGGTGTGGGTGGGGTGGGGTGTGGGTGTGGGTATGGGTGTGGGTGTGGGTGCGGTGTGGGTGTGGGTGTGGGTATGGGTATGGGTGTGGGTGTGGGTGTATTTCCTCTCCACCTCATGTTCAGCATCTTGGATGTGCTGCACATGGGGTGGGTGGGATGGATGGGGGTGGGTTTGGGTCGGTGTCTGTGGGTGAGGGTGTGTGTGGGGTGGATGGGGTGGGTTTGGGTCGGTGTGTGTGGGTGAGGGTGTGGGTGGGGTGGATGGGGTGGGTTTGGGTCGGTGTGGGTGAGGGTGTGGAGTGGGTGGGGTGTGGGTGTGGGTGTGGGTGTGGGTGTGGGTGTGGGTGTGGGTGGGTGTGGTCTGGTGAGGAAATTGAGGTGTCTTGGATGTGCTGCACATGGGGTGGATGGGATGGATGGGGGTGGGTTTGGTTGGGTGTGGAGTGAATGGGTGTGGTGTGGTGTGGGTGGGTGGTGTGGGGTGCGGGTGGAGTTGGGTTGGGGTTGGGGTTGGGGTTGAGTTGGGTTGGGTTAGGTTGGGTTGGGTTGGGTTGGGTTGGGTTGGGTTGGGTTGGGTTGGGTTGGGTTGGGTGTGGGTGTGGGTGTGGAGTGAGATGTGGGTGCGGGTGGATGGGGTGTGGTGGGTGCGTGTGTGTGGAAGACCAAGTTGCCAACTTCATCCGACACCAACAGCTGCTTGGTAAAGTCGTCAATGAGGATGTTGACTACAATGAGGGAGGATGTCCTTGTAAAATACGTATAATACCCAAAATAGCGTTGTAAAATCCTTGCAACATCCTTGTCAAATACACATACAAATAACTTGTCCCTTGGACCCAAGATCGAAGGGAAGCTGACATGAAGACCAAGTTGCCGACTTCATCCGACACCAACAGCTGTTTAGTGCAGTCGTCAATGAGGATGTTGACCACAACAAGGGAGGATGTCCTTGTAAAATACACACACACAAAACATCCTTGTCAAATACATGTATAAATACCTAGGCCCTTGGAACCAGGATCGAAGGGATGCTGACATGAAGACCAAGTTGCCAACTTCATGCAACACCAACAGCTGCTTGGTAAAGTCGTCAACGAGGATGTTGACGACAACGAGGAAAATACATATGCCTAAAATATCCTGGTAAAATCCTTGTAAATACCTATATACCCCAAAAATCCTTGTAGAATCCTTGCAAAATATATATACCCACAAAATCCTTGTAAAATCCTAATAAAATACATGTGTCCACGAAATCCTTGTAATATAAAAATAATATAAAGTAATATAGCCGAAAAATCGGGGTTGACCTTGATTGTACCTCGATAAAAATGGCTCAGCTGAACTTTTGATCCATCTAAAATTAATTTAGGGGGGCCAGGGACCTGGGAAAAGGTCTTCAGAACCCTAAAAACCGCTCAAACAACCAAAAATTTGGTTTCTAGGTTTTGACACATTCAAGTCCGGACCGACATCATCTGTGAAGAAGAAGAAAAAAATTGGGCCGTCGGAATGCGTCGGAATCGCTCAGAAGCTCGCAACGCAATAATTATGGTCACTGGGTGGCTCATGTTAGCTTGGGGGAGGCCAAATATCCTTGCAAAATCTTTGCACTATCCTTGTAAAATACATAGACCCAAAATATCATTTCAAAATCCTTGCAATATCCTTATAAAATACATATAGACCCACCTAGGCCCTTGGAACCAGGATCAAAGGGAAGCTGACATGAAGACAAAGTTGCCAACTTCATCCGACACCAACAGCTGCTTGGTAAAGTCGTCATTGAGGATGTTGACCACAATGAGGGAGGATGTCCTTGTAAAATACGTATAATACCCAAATTATCGTTGTAAAATACGTATAATACCCAAATTATCGTTGTAAAATACGTATAATACCCTAAATATCGTTGTCAAATACATATACAAATACCTAGGCCCTTGGAACCAGGATCGAAGGGATGCTGACATGAAGACCAAGTGGACTCTATATGACATTAATGGGCATACAAACATACACAGAATGCATAGACCCACCTAGGCCCTTGGAACCAGGATCGAAGGGAAGCTGACATGAAGACCAAGTTGCCAACTTCATCAGACACCAACAGCTGCTTGGTAAAGTCGCCAATGAGGATGTTGACCACAACGAGGGGCTCGTCGGGGGTGCCTCCTCTTTCCAGCATCAAATCCACCTCCACTGGGGAGCTGTACTTATGCATCACGTGGATGCCCCTGGGTGAGGTAGGGGGGGGTGATGGGATGGGTGTGTGTGTAGGGGGGAAGGGTACACTGGGGAAGGGGGTGGATAAGAAAAAAAACTATTCCAGACAGTGAATACTAGGGTGGATGGGTGGGGTGGGGTGAGTACTGGTGGGTGGGGGTTATCAAATCCACCTCCACTGGGGAGCTGTACTTGTGCATCTCGTGGATGCCCCTGGATGGGTGGGGGGGTGGGGGGGGGGGGGGATGGGATGGGTGTGTGTGTGGTGGGGTGTGTGTGGGGGTGTGTGTGATGGGGTGTGGGGTGGGTGCCAAGTCGTCAATGAGGGTGTTGACGATGATGAAGGGTTCGTCGGGGGCGCCTCCTCAATCAAGCATCAAATCTACCTCCATTGGAGAGCTGTACTTGTGCATCTCGTGGATGCCCCTGGGTGGGAGGGTGGGTGGGAGGGTGGGGGATGGGATGGGTGTGTGTGTGGTGGAGTGTGTGTGGGGGGGGGTGGGGGGGGGGGGGGATGGGGGGGGGGGGGGGGGGGGGGGCAAGTCGTCAATGAGGGTGTTGAAGACGACGAGGGGCTCGTCGGGGGTGCCTCCTCAATCAAGCATCAAATCTACCTCCATTGGAGAGCTGTACTTGTGCATCACGTGAATGCCCCTGGGTGGGTGAGGGGGTGGGGTTGGGTGGCTTGTGGGGTACGGTGGGGTGGGTGGGGGATACAAACAAAAGCTTATTTCCAGGCAGTGAGAACTAGGGATGGATGGGGTGGGTGGGCGTGTTGTGGTGGGTGGGGGTTATCAAATACACGGTGTCAATGTCCTGGTGCGCAATCCGGTCCGCTAGCTTGGGTTTGGGTGTGGGTTTGGGTGTGGGTTGGGGTGTGGGAGGGGCAGCAACAACTTTTGTCACACACCTCAGGTGTGAAGATTCGTCAGCGGCTACAACGGTGTCTATGTCCTGGTGCGCAATCCGGTCCACTAGCTTGGGTTGGGGTGTGTGTTGGGGTGGGGGGTGGGGGGTGGGGTATGGGGCAGCAACTACTTTCGTCACGCACCTCAGGTGGGAAGATTTGTCCGCGGCCACAACGGTGTCTATGTCCTGGTGCGCAATCCGGTCCACTGGCTTGGGTTGGGGTGTGGTTCGGGGTGTGGGTTTGGGTGGGGGTTTGAGTGTGGGTTGGGGTGGGGGGTGGGGTATGGGGCAGTAACTACTTTCGTCACACACCTTAGGTGGGAAGATTCGTCAGCGGCCACAACGGTGTCAATGTCCTGGTGCGCAATCCGGTCCACTAGCTTTGCGGTCTTGTCGTCCTCGACCACCAGGTCCTTAAAGGGACGGCCAATGACTTCGGCCGGGATGAGACCAAACAACTCCTCGAAGCATTGGTCCACACAAAGTATTGAGCCGGTGACCATGACCCATGCCTTAGCAACGTTGGGGTTACTCTCAACAGCCTGGAAGAGTGTCAAGTTATATCAAGACAGATCAAGTAAGTTAGCTGGGTGGAAGCTGGGTGGAAGCTGGTCTGCTGGGTGGAGCCGGTGACCATGACCCATGCCTTGGCAACGTTGGGGTTACTCTCCACAGCCTGCAAGAGTATCAAGGTAAATCAAGTTAGGAAGCAGGGTAGAAGCTGGATAGAAGCATTGGTCCACACACAGTATGGAGCCGGTGACCATAACCCATGCCTTGGCAACGTTGGGGTTACTCTCCACAGCCTGCAAGAGTATCAAGGTAAATCAAGTTAGGAAGCAGGGTAGAAGCTGGGTTGAAGCATTGGTCCACACACAGTATGGAGCCGGTGACCACAACCCATGCCTTGGCAACGATGGGGGTACTCTCCACGGCCTGAAAGAGTGTCAAGC